>APFE030959461.1:13573-30328 GCA_000404065.3 Pinus taeda
CAAACTCCACCTAGACCTTCAAAACTCCACCTAGACCTTCCTTACTTTCATTTGTACATACCATAAATTCCTTATTAGGTTCAACTAGTTTTAAACTTGGATTTGTAATCAAAAGTTGTTCTAGTTTGTCAAAAATAGATTGACACTATTGACTCCATTCAAATTTGACTCCCTTCTTTTGTAGATTAGTAATTGGATAAGCAAGTTTAGAGAATCCTTCTATGAGTCTCTTATAATAGCATGTGATTCCCATAAAGGATTTGGTTTCTTCCATAGTCTTGTGTGTTTGCCATTCCATAATTGTTTTTATCTTCTCAAGACCTACACCAATTCCTTTTTCTGATATTACATGTCTTAGATAATGAATTTATTGCTGGTAAAATGAACACTTGCTAAACTTAGTGTATAGTTCATTGTCTCTCAGAGTTAGAGGACCACCTTCAGATGTTGGTCATGCTCTTCCTTACTCTTTGGGTATGCCAGAATATCATCGATAAAGACAATGACAAACTTATCTAGGAATGGCCTTAGTATATTGTTCATGAGACACATGAATGTAGCAGGTGCATTAGTCAACCCAAATGGAAGTACTACAAATTCATAGTGCCCATAGCATGTGCGAAAGGTCTTCTTGTGCATGTCTTCATCCTTAATCCTAATTTAATGATATTTCAAACTTATATCATTTTAGAGAACATGGAAGCTCCTATAAATTGATCAAATAAGTCATCTATTCTTGGAAGGGGGTATTTATTTTTGATGGTCATCTTGTTCAATTGTCTATAATGTATGCACAGTCTCAGTGTTCCATCTTTCTTTTTCACAAATAACACAGGTGCTCCTAAGGAGATACACTTGGTCTTATGTACTTTTTGTCGAATAATTCTTGCAATTGAATCTTCAACTTGATTAGTTCAAGAACACTCATTCAATATGGGGCCTTGGAAACTGGAACAATGCCAGTATAAGACCAATGGTAAAGTCAATATCTCTCCTTGAGGAATCATGGTATTTCATATGGAAAACATCATTGAACTTGTTTAAGTACATGGTATTCTTCAAATGATGGATGTTGTTTATTTTCAAATAAATATTGTACTCGAACAGTTAATAATTAACATCCTTTCCTAACATATTTCATCATTTGTATAGCAAAAATTTGTCTAACAACAATTTCTCTTGGAATCCCTTGAACCATACAAGTTTTTCCTTCATTGTCAAGATAGGTAAAGGACTTTTCCAAGCAATTTAATATCACTTTATTTGCTTCTAACCTGTCCACCCCCAAGAGGATATCATAACATCCAAATGGTAAATTATTCAGATTGAGAAAAATTTGCATTCCATTTAGATTTATTGTACAAATCTTACGGATTTCAATTACTTTTCTTTAAGTTCTTGTGACCATCTATACTAACTAGGGCTTATGTCATTTTTCCTTTATGAGTTTACACTTCTCAACTATAGCAGGGGAAACATAATTCAGGGTAGATCTTGGATCTTTAAGCACAAACACATTTTTGTTAGAGATTTTACCTTGAACTTCAACCATAGTTTATTGATGATCTCCTTGTCTCCCATCCAATGCAACACTGATTTTGGGTACTGATTTTTGGTATATTGTAGGCTACATTATTTATTGTTGATGCTTCATGAATCTAATTTAACACTGTCTTCTTCTTTAATGGATTCTATGGACAATCTCTCCACAAGTGATTTTCACCACAACTCCAACATTTAATAGGCGGTTTTACAAACTCACTAAATTTTTTGTTGCCTATAGAAAATCCTCCCCTTTTCCCGACATTTTTCTGTGGATTAGAATTTTTGTTATAGTTTCTTTCTTGTACACTTTTAGTAAAAATATTTTTTTTAAACCCTTTTCTCTTTCTGCCAAATTTTTCATATTTCTTTTATACCCATCCTTTAGATTTTTCTCAATAGATTCATGAATTTGTTAACAAATTCATCCATGGTAAGTTGTCCCAACTTCAACTCATCGAACTCCCTAGCTTTCTCATCAAAACGTCTCTTAGTCAAATACTTCTTTTTAAATTCTTTTATGAACAATTTCCAAGTTAAATTCTTGCTTCTAATTCTTTTAACAACCTTATTTTCATCCCACCATAAAGTTGTATTCCCAGTCAACTGATAAGTTTCCAATCTTGCCTTCAAATTACTTGTATAATTGTACACTTCAATGTATTTGGATATATTGAGGAGTCATTCCGTTGCTCCTTCTCTAGATTCACCATCGAAATTAGGAGGTCTAATTTTCTTAAACTCTCCTTGTAACCGAGAGGATGAGCTCATTTTTCTAGGTAAAGAAGTGTTCCTACTTGATCTCTATTTTTCTTATTCACTAGACTCATTAGTTTGATTGTCACTAGAAGTTATTGAGTTGCTTCTTCTTGTGGTGCTAACATATTTACTCTTAGATCTTTTCATATGAATCTTTTTATTGATTTTCTCATTCTACAATTTCCTTAACAAATATCGATTGATATCCTCATGCTCTTCTCTAGCTTTGACTAACTTCTCCTGATTAGCCTTAATATCATCCATATTTGTTTTCAGACTCCTTATCACGTGCAACAATTCATAATTTTGTCTTTTTTGCATTACTGGTTCCACCTGCAACCATTCCTAATTCAATATCATGTTATGCATTACTTCTTGGTGATCCTACAAAAGTTTCTCCATTAAATTCCTCCACCGTCTTTCAATTTTTTACTTCTTTCACCCAACCTCTTCATAAGAGGTATAAATTTTTAAGTTTTCAGGACCCAAAGGAGGTCCAATGTTGTAACTACAACTCTCACAAAACTTGTAAAGACCCTCATAATACCATTTTATTTAATAAATGTTCACTATTTCCCTGAATTAATAATGAATGGTCTAGATGCTTGATAATTTACTCTTATTGCATTGATGTAATGTATATTGACAATACAAATTTCTTTACCATAATTCCCTTTAATTATACTTGTACTTTTATTAAGAAAACTACTTTTAAAGCTATATTGAACGATTCATTATTCATTTACCAAATACATGTTTTAGTCCCCTTCTATCATTTCATCACAAAAATATAATAAAACATTTGTTGGTATCCCAATATTATGGTATATGTATATACATTCTTATAGTTATGCCTTATAGTTGTTTCTTGTTATATAAGCTTTACTTCATAGCTAATGTTAACTAGCCTCCTTGTAAGGTTCTACACATCAAACTTCAACACTTCGACTTTATTCATGGCTTGTGGTTTCTTGTCTCACCTCATTGTAATTGTTCTTACCCTTACTATATAAAAATGAGACTATAGTCCAATCCTCCTTTACATATTTTATATGTGATGTTAACAATAGTGTTTGTTAATGAACTTATTCTACATTCTATTGTTCCTAATCCTTCTAGGCATTTTTTTTGCAAAGAAATGGGACAATTAAATTATTATTATACATCATGATGGTTTTCATAGTTTTCAATGTGCTATTATACATTTAATAACTATGTTAGCAATACTATGGGCATGGTGTTTTGGAAGCATATATGCTTAAGCAAGAAACTTTATCCCTATTTCTGCATACGTAGTTTTATGTTGATATTTTCTATGGTGTTGATTACTCAAGGCTTGATCAATTGTCCTTCATGAGCCTAGGGTTTCAAGGAGGGTTTAATGACCTTGCGATATTTTTTGTGTTAACATTTCATTTTTCCATTATGTTTCTGCGGATATGTCGCTCTGCGGCTAGGGTTTACTTTTAGTCTCTCATTAACTCTCAAAGTTGGTAATCTAGATGATAAAAATATGTATATATTCACAAAATATCGTTGTGCTTCCTCGAGTTGTCATTCGAAGTCTTTAATTCCACTCTCTCATTGAGTCAGAATATTTTTCTCCATGGCGTGTCAATGTTTCTCCAAAGGAAAAATAAATATTACAATGTCAATTATCTTCAGTCATTTTATTATTTTCTTCACTATTAACACTTTTCCATGTTGAAAAATGTAAATATGTTGGGTCTTTATAATGACATGTGTAAATGTGATTTTATGTAATTGATGTAAAGGAGAAAAATAAAATTATTTTTGTAATGATTGTCTCATGGGTTTCATGAGCAAGGAATTTTTTTTTAGTAATGGATCCCATTGAGAGCCGTTAGGATTGGTCACAAAGTCAAAGAGAGTCAATGTCAAGTATGAAGGACCCTTCTTGGACATGTTACATATTTGTATAAGTCATTGAAATATTCAAAAGGCCATCCAAGACAAGCACAAACATCTCCTAGGAAGTCAACTTCAAAATAGAATAAATGATCTCCTCCAAATGACACGTTAGATCACCTCCAACAAGTTAGCTTATTTGAAAGGGAAACAACTATAAATAAGGCATCTCAGCCCCATTTTAGAACAAGATTTCGGTTTAGCGGTACTAAAATCTAGAAGTGCGAAGGTCACAAGAAGGCAACCTACTAACAATGAGGAAGGGAAGAGGAAGATCGATTTTATTTGGGATTGTTTCTTGGGTAAACTCATTCACATGTGTGGAAAAAAATAGGGTTTATGCAATGGGTACATCTATTGTAGTAAAGGATGAGAAAAAGGATCTCCAAATCAGTCATATTGCTAGCTGAGTTCATCTAGAGAAGACTCCAAGTATAGCGAAGGAAGGAAACACCTCCAATCGTGTTCCTACTCCTCACATGTGTGAAAGCACAACAATACGGATTGCAAATATATGGGAAAGAGGCTGAATTTTCAAGATAGTCAAGAAGTGCAAAAGAAAGAAGAAGTTTGGACTAATATTGACTTGGTCAAGAAGAAGGCAGAAAAGAGAACGAAGGATCTTGTGTCTTGTTCTTAGAGTGGAAAATAGGTTAAGGGCCTTGGTCTTGGTATTCATCAATTGAAGTCTCTCTAAGAAGAAGAATTTGTTCGGGTTTTACTCTCAAGTGGGAGAGGTTTTGGCCTTGGTTGATAGCCTATATTTTGTGTTTCTTGTCTCTTTATGGTTTATGCATTGGTAGTTGTTTGATTAAGAATAAAACTATAATAATATAAGTAAAAGGAGATCCTAATCCAAGAATTAAAAATCATTCACAAGCAGTTATCAAGAGAAGTGAAATCACCTAATTGCATGTCCTAGATTTCTCAACATGGTATTAGAGTGAGGTTACTAAATCGAGGAAGGGAATATTATCAAAAGGCACTCAAGGTTAAAATCTAGAGGAAGGCATCAAATAAAATATAATCTTGAATTCAAGATCTACAAAGGAAGAATCACAACCCTAGATCAAAGAAGTTTACAAATAAGTATTGGGATCATAATCAAGGCAAGAAGGTCAAAACCCTACATCTACTCAAGTTGAAGAGATCTACTAATCAAGGTAAGATTAAAGTATATTCATCCAGAAAATAACTTCAAGATCAAGATCATATCATCATCAATCAATTAATAATTCTTGGGATCTGCTCTCAATCACTTTGAAGTTAAATTGTTTTGAAGATTATTCATCCAAAGGAAGCTAGATCAAAAGGCATTGTCATCAAGACTCTAAGGCGATATATTTCTCGCTGAAATATGATTCCTACCATTGAAGACATCATCAAGAAGTCATCATTGATCTTCATCAACAAGAAGGGATCTCCCTCTCTATGAGATCAAGGATCATTATTGAAGAAAACTATCTTCATCAAGGAGAATTTTTCTATCATCTATATCATCATCAACATCAAGGAAGAAACAAGAATAAGGAGCATCCTATCAAGTAAGTATATTTATGTCCACATATGAATTTGTCAAAATGTCTTTTTATAAGGAAAGCAATAAATTGGATGGGGCTTCAAACTATCTTGCATGGAAGAAAGGGATAGATCTAAATCTCATTGAAAATGAGGTTATGGAACATGTGAAAGGATCAATCACCAAACTAGAAAAGGAATATGACCAAGCACTTGAAAATTATATGAAAGGGTAGGTTAGGGCTCAAAGGATTGTCATAGAATCCATCAAGGATCCCCTCATCCCATATGTATGAAAACTCAAAACTTCAAAATAAATCTATGGCAAATTGATAGAGTTGTGTTTCGTAAGCACATTGGAGAAGCCATCTCATTAAGGAAATAACTCTACAAGCTAAATATGTCAATGTAATATGGAATAGACTCATAATTTAGGAGGATATCTAAAATCAGAGATCAACTTCAAGATCTGGGAGAAGTCATGTCCGATAGAGAAATGACTACAATTGTACTAAATGCACTACTAGAGGAGTGGAGTAACTTTACTTCAAGTATTTATGGGAAGAAAGAAGATACTCCATTCCAAGATCTATGGTCACTATGAAAGATTTAAGAATCTAGACTAAAGGCTAAATATGATGCGAGAGAAGGTGAGAAAAATCAAGCTTATGCTACAATGACAAGAAGAAAGGGAAAATTTGGGAAGTTTGGTTCTCAGGAAAAAGAAAAGGGACATGGCTAAGATTCAATTCTATGGGTGTCAAGAATATGGGCACTACAAAAGAGATTGTCCTAAGATCAAGAAGGACAATAATAAAAGAGAAAGAGGATAAGCTCATATCACTGAAGAAGCAGAGGAAGTTGAAAGAAGAAGTCCAAGAAAGAGGAAGTAAGATATCTCTACTATGATTGAGATAATCTTCCTCACCTAAGTTATTTTCGAAGTTCCTAAGTCTTCTATTGTAAGATATGGCTCTCGTGATTCACTAAGAAAAATGATGGGATGAATCATGGAATCATAAAATCATTGAAAATAAGAGCTTATGACATCAACATAGAAAAGCCCGAGAGATGGTCGAAGCATGGCAGCCAACTATGGAAGGATATAGTTCTTGGAAACATCATCTGTGTCATAGGTGGAACTTATGGAAGAGAAAGAAAAAGGTCATCTAGTACAAGGCTCATTATACATATGTCAAAAGGAAACATCTTATGATGGGGATAATTTAGATCCTCAATATTCTCTGATGGAATATTCATCGAAAGGTTCACCGATCAAGAGGGGAAGAAAGTGTTTCATCAAGAATTACAAACTTGTGGAATTCATGGATGATGTTATGATGACATAAAAGATGAAGTAGATCAAGGGATTGAAGCTCTATTCAATTAAGGAAACTGTTGCAGGAATTCTGGATGACACAAAGGAAAATGAGGTATGTATGCTTATATTCAATATTGTAGAGTCATGTCATGTGGTTGCAGGTAACATGGATCAATGCTCTATCTTGAGAGAATGATCAAAATAAAAAGGATCTCCTCCTCTGAAAAGATGCAAGAAGGCATGAGTCACACATTATCAAGATGAAATCAATATATATGTCCTCATATGTAATATGAGGTGGTTGACAACAATGCCCATGTAGTAGGATGAAATATCCTTAAGAAAACATGGCATGAAGAAGGCAACATGGCATGAAGAAAGGATAGATATGGACTTAAGGATCACTTTCTGATGATGACCTGACTGACTCATAAATGAAAGTGATGGATGGTATGTGCCCTATGAAGAAGTCACAAACATAAAGAATCTCAAATAACAAAATATGTTCATGACATCATGAGGAGGAGTTATTCAAGCAGGTGGTTGTCCCATCATCTCCACCCGAGGAGTTATTATAGGTCCCCAATTAAGAGGTAGCCCGGAAACAAGTTTCTTACTTGGAAGAAACTTGGAAGCAAAATTCCTAAGTCAAGAGGGAGCTTAGCTATAGTCCTTCCATAGGAATGATTACATTCCTTTATTGGAATAGGTATTTCCTCCCTAATTAAGAGGGAGAGATAGACACATCATTTTTTCTTTCACTTGGGAAGAAAAAATGGAGGATTGGGTAAATATTTAGCATCCGATGCTCTTTGAGGATGAGTTAGGGCATCCAAGATAAAGAGTAGCCATAGAGGAATGATATTCTTTGAGGACTAGGAATCCAAAATAAGAATAGTCTTGGTGGAACACACCCTAAGAACCTGGGTGGGGTATTCTCTGAGAGAGACAATGATGAGGGTATCTATACATCATTGGCCTCACCAACATTGTGCTCAGAGATTGTGGAGAGATAGAGTTGTTAGTCAAGGCCTTGCTAGGTGACAATGCTGGTTGATATGATGCTAAACAAATGGGTTACAAATCTGACTCTTCCTATCATAATTCTTCAGATTGAGAAAGACAAAGTACCATTATGAATACCTCCCTAGTTGAGAGGGAGTGTTGAAAAGTATAACTAGGTTCGGTCTTCATAATGACATGTGTAAATGTGATTTTATCTAATTGATGTAAAGAAGAAAAATAAAATTATTTTTGTAATGCTTGTCTCATGGGTTTCATGAGCAAGGAATTTTATTTTTAGTAATGGCTCCCATTGAGAGCCCTTAGGATTGGTCACAAAGTCAAAGAGAGTCAATGTCATGTATGAAGGACCCTACTTGGGCATGTTACATATTTGTATAAGTCATTGAAAGAGTCAAAAGGCCCTCCAAGACAAGCACAAACATCTCCTAGCAAGTCAACTTCAAAAAGAATAAATAATCTCCAAATGAAATGCCGGATCACCCTCCAACAATTCAAATTATTTTAAAGGGAAACAACTATAAATAGGGCATCTCTACCCCATTTCAAAACAATAATTTTGGTCTAGCAGACTCGAAATCTAGAAGTGCAAAGGTCACAAGAAGGCAGCCTACTAATCAATGAGGAAGGGAAGAGGAAGATCGAGCTTATTTGGAATTGTTCCTTTGGTAAACTCCTTTGTATGTGTGGTAGAAACTATAGTTTCTATAGTGGGTACATATGCTATAGTAAAGGATGAAAAAATGGTCTCCAAATCAGTCCTATTTCTAGCCAAGGTAATCTAAAGAAGACTCCAAGTATAGCGAAGGAAGGAAACACCTCCAATATTGTTCCTACTCCTCACATGTGTGGAATCACACTAGTACGAATTGCAGATATGTGGGAAAGAGGGCGAAGTTTCAAGATAGTCAAAAAGTGCAGAAGAAAGAAAAAGTTTAGACTAATATTAACTTGGTCAAGAAGAAGGAAAAAAAGAGAACGAAGGATCTTATGTTTTAGTCTTGGAGTGACAAATAGGTCAAGGGTCCTGGTCTTGGTATTCGTCAATTGAAGTCTCTATAAGAAGAAGAATTCTTTTTAGGTTTTCCTCTCAAGTGGGAGAGGTTTTGGCTTTGACTGATAGCTTATATTTCATGTCTCTTGTCTCTTTATTGTTTATGCATTGATAGTCGTTTGATGAAGAATAACACTATAATAATATAAGTAAAATACGATCTTAATATAAGAAGTAAAAGGCATTCACTAGCAATTATCAATAGAAGAGAAATCACCTAATTGCTATGCCCTAGATTTCTCAACACTCCATTCATGTTATATATATATATATATAAAGCTGTGGTGTATCATTTAAACTTGTAGGTTACATAGCTTAGGGTTTGAATCCCTTATTTTCACAGTTCATGGAGGAACAGAAAAGTTCTCTTTTTGAGCATTTTAACGATAAGTATTTT
The DNA here is from genome assembly GCA_000404065.3 of Pinus taeda. Classification (NCBI taxonomy): domain Eukaryota; kingdom Viridiplantae; phylum Streptophyta; class Pinopsida; order Pinales; family Pinaceae; genus Pinus; species Pinus taeda. The sequence goes on from APFE030959461.1 coordinate 23,117, forward strand.
GGAAAAGCTTCATATCATGATTTATACGACATTATTTGATGTTTGGAACTCGTCTTGTTACTCATTTGTATGGAATATATATGTAGTTATTAAAATTGTGAAAGGGTTTTAATCCAGTCGAAACCCTAACAATTTTTGAGCTTTTTAGTGAGGGTCTTTTGGATTCTTGTTATTAAGTTATATAACCCTCTATGGTTAACTATCAAAACTCTTTTGGTCATTTCTAGAAATTTTGAAACCACACTATTAATTTTCTTTGTTTTCATATCAAAACACATTAAGGGTTTCGAATTTGTTATTTATTTTACTCTGAGAGATTGCAACATCATCCTTATTATTTTCTACTTGCCAAGGTATTACCGCATTTCACTAATGCCAGTCCTTCAGGGTTTTAGAGATTAGTATTTGGTTCCTACCGTGACAAAATTGTGCTCTTCATATTTTTATTTTATAGTTTCTATGAAGCCCACTTCTTTTGTTTTCTTGCAGGAGAACTTTCACAAAACCATATTGAAAATGTTCAGAAGGTAATTTATTTTTATTTTTGAACCAAGGATATAGTTATGTTGATGGCCAAAAATGACTTCATCAACATGTAAGGGAGACCACCTGGTCAATGCCCCAATTAAAACCTTATCTGTTTGATTTGGCGGTTTTGATTGAATCTATTGGGTACAGTTACCCCCTCTCTCTCCCTAATGACTTATGATATTTCAATTTCTTACCAAACAAGAAGAGAGATATGAGAATTACCCTCTTGTTACTAGCTTGCAAGAAAGAAACCCTTAAATTGACTTGAGGGCTCAGCCAAGCCATATCAAAGTTTCCCCTCGCTTAAGGGGACTTATAGAAATGCAATGATTAATCTAAATGCAGATCTACTCTAAGATGCAAGTGACAAAAATAAATTTATCTCGACTAGGAAGATGTATATCTAATCCCAATCGAGAGCATGGTTTTTAAATGGATAGGGATTTAACATATCCCTTTCATGATGACTATTAGGCTAATGAATGAAATAGTTCTAATAGTTGATAGTATTATTACAAAACGTGCTTTGTTCAGAGATCTTAAAACAATAAATGAGTGGCCATGAGAACTAGGAAATAGTTCACTTAATTCTAAGGGATATTAAATCAATTTTAGATGGAAAATTTTTGAGTAAATAGTTGCTCATAATTTTTTTTAATGCAAGACCAAATAGGAAAGTCAATAAAAAATCCATGATTCTATTAGACAAAGTAACTCATCTTATAGACACTCACTCACATATCCAACAATAGTGTAGAAATATGAAGCAATTGGCATAAATTTGTCATTACATGAATGAAATCGCATTAAAAAAATAGAAGTACTTGTAAATACAATTAATAAAACCCGATCCCTTGCTTTGTTCTTAATGGATCTCCAACAATATTCTCAAAACGATCATCTCTGCTAGTAGAGAGAATAACCACAAAAGAGAAAATTTTGCCTCGTTAACAGAGATTTAATTCTGAAAGGAAAACCCCCAATATCCCCAGATATGAGTATTTCCTCCACTTCTACAGCTAAAAACTTCTTATACAAGTGCTTAAAGCCTCTAATTTACAGAGGAGAGGGTTCCTTTCCCCATTCTCAAAACCAATATTTATAATTTACAAGAAGAAATCCAAAATTGGAGAGTTATTGGAAGTGGTTTAGATCCATCTATTTTGGATTATCAAATCCTCTTCTTCTGCTTTGCAGGTGCAATAACATTGCTCCAAAATATAATTGTCTCATCCTCTCCAAAAAATCTCCTGCCAAAACCAATCAAAATTAAAATAAAAATGAATCAATTTTGCACATAAAACTCAAAACACCGAAATTGGGAAAAGAAACTCTCCAACAAAATATTAATTAAATAAATAAATTAATGGAAAATTGTGCCGTCATTGATCACTATCAAGACTTATTTGGCTAAAGGGACCTATCATCAAACCAATTTGCAACATCAAGAGTTTCGGTAAGTGAAATTGTTCAAACAAATTTCCCAAATTAATTTTTGTTACAATTTCGTAGCCTCATCTTCTGCTAATTTTTTGGCATATTAAATGTGCATATTTGGTTGAGTTAATGCTCCCCGATTGTTCTCCTTGATTCTGGCTTTCTAACGGGCCATCTTGGGTCTTATTTGGACAAGTAGAGTTCAAAATATGCCTTTCCAAATTCGAGGTAACAAAACTGCGAATTCATTATAAAATACATGTCTACGAAAAAAATTGACATATTTATTAAAAAAATTAATTTTAACTATATTAATAAATTGTAATAAAAAATAATTAAAATAAAATAATTCTAAATACAATTATTACTATACAAAATTAAATTTATTTATACACATTTGAATAAATTAAAAAAATTCAAATTTTTTACATTCAAGCTTTTGTGATCCATAATGAATTAAACAAAGTCTTTCAGTAGAAATTCACATGAGAAGAATTTTTTAGTTGAATGCATTTCGAACCAACAAGTGTGATTCATCATCAAACTTATTTACACATATAAATTAATCAAAAATTAAATTAGATCGTTAAAAAAATAATTATTAAAATAATAAAACAAATTAATGAGAGTGGCTTTTGGCTCCATTAAATGGGCCGTTGTAAAATCAATAATGGGAAGCGTAAGGGATTATTAGAGGGAGTTATAAAGGAAATGAGGAGAGAGATATAATGGTCAGGATCTCGGAGGAATAAAGAGAGGAGGCCTAGGTGAAGCCCACGTGAAGGTGGGTCCTCCTTCCAAAACTACAACCAATATTTTTAGTATTCCCATATGTAATAAATGACAACCACTTCTTGTTAATTCATTCTTGTTAATCCAATGGGTTTCATAAAATTGAAATTAAAATGATTTTCGGGATCTGAGATCTGGGATTATATATATATATATATATATAAATAATTAAAAAAATAATATGATTTTGTTAATAAATGTATAAATTTTTGAATCTGTTGGTTTTGTAAGATAGTTAAAATTTAATTATATTCAAATTCTAAACTATAATCGAAAACTACGCTCTCAAGTAGGCACTGGGGCATTATCATGTTCCAAAAATGCTAGCTTATAAATCCTCCAAAAAATACTAACTAAAAATTGAGACTTACAAAACATAGTTTATAGGAAGACTTAAGTAACTGGGGTTAAGCTTAGAAACCTATCCACTTTAAGGTTCCATTTTTCTAGATGAACGCCCTCATTTGCAAGGAGGTATGCCTTCTTATTATTGTGCCTATGGACATGAATAAATGATTTGGAGTGAAAGCTTCCTAGCATATGATATATGTTTTTTGCAATAGCTTGGAGTTTGATGTCAAATGAAAGAGAGCCATTGATGAGGTGGCATAATAGAATAGCAGAGTCACCAATGATAATGGGATCTTGAATGTTTATATTCATAGCTAAAGAGAGACCTTGTAGAAGCACGCAGGCTTCTGCTTGTTTGTTTGCGGAAATTCCTAGACCTTAGGAGAAGGGGTATTTCCATTGATCCTCAAGGTGGTAGGTCATCCCCCCTTACCCCACTCCTTTTAGAAAGGAGGACATGGTCTTCTTGTTGGATGACCAAGTGGTTGACATAATGGGATGCTATCCCCTCCACTCGGTTTCAAATCCCACAAGGGGGACATATTTGGCCTGTTGTGATAAGGCTCAAGGAGTAGGCACCCCCACCCTTGTGCAGTCTTGGAATTTTTTATGCCATAAATTCCTATTATATATGACTTACAAGGTTGTTGGATATACTCTTGGTGTTATAGTAGTAGTCACTAGGTTTGATCTTGGGTCCCGCCCATATTACTCCAACGAATTACCAATTCACCATGGTATAAAAAAATTAAAAAAATAAAAAGGAGGACATGGGGGTGGGCTTTGATTGACTTATGTGTGCATGGGTCATGAAACCATTTAATGTTGTATATATGTTTTTTTTTTTAATTGAATTTTCTCCCTTTATTTAAACAAAAAAGATACAACTTTTTTATTGTAAATTATTAAAAAAGTAATAAATTAATGATTAAAAAAATCATGTAATGTCAATTTTTTTATTTTTCACAACCTTATGTTTTTATTTTATTTTCAAGGGTATTGTGGTCAATGCCATAATGTCAATTACTTTTTAATTTTAACCCCAAAAATAAAATAAAATAAAATAAAAATTTCATAAGTTTGAAAAATACATGAAAAAAAAAAAAAATTGAAAAGAAAGAAAAGATAGGTATGTTGGTTTTTAAGGTTTTTTAGTAGTCATGATATTTGGTCTTTAATGCTATAGTTGGAAAATCTTTGAACTTTAACTCTAAAAATAAAGGGTGATGTTGCATCACATTTTTGCATTTTTACTTGGTTTTTCATGTCATTCATGGTCATGATATTTGGTTTTTAATGTGTTGGTTGAAAAATCTTGGAATTTTAACCTTGAAATGGAAAAAGGGTGATGTTGCATCACCACTTTTCAAAACAAGCATAAAAATTAGCACTAAGTGTGACCTCTAAAAAATGAGAACTCAGTCAAACTCTTGTTAAGTTGGTAATTTTGTTGTACGATAAACTGTGGAGGTCAACGTGAAAACATGAAACTTCAAATAGGAGATTACCATCTCAAATATCATATGTTTGCTACTAAAATGGGCATGTGTGATGTAAATATTAGTGCCGAATGGTTACAGACTTTGGGACCAATCACCTTTGATTTCAAGGATTTATATATTAGCTTCATTGAAGAAGCAAAGGAGCACACCCTCAAATGGTGTATATCTAGTTCACTTGAAATTATTAGTTCTCATCGTGTGGAGAAATTATTGAAGAAAGTCCATTCAAGCATTATATCTCAGTTCTATGCCATATAAGTAGTGGATACCCAGGATCCATACCATTTCTATGGTGATGATTGCGTCTGAAACATGTTGGAATCAAATGGAGGTAAAAGATCCACTAGCTTCTCAGAGGTCTAATCGACCACCATTCTTGATCCGAATCAGATCCATGAATGATTGTCAAAGAACCTTGAATATATCGGGACAAAACAAATCTCTAATGAAATCCAAAACAACATCAAAACACCCTGAACCAGTGGCCATAGCAGTCGGTGTGGAACGACGAGAACCTTGGTCAAAGTGCGCTGACCGAGGCCCATGGAGACTGCGCAGGAGGTCAAAGTAGCCCTTGGGAGCCCCAGACCAGGAAAAGGCGCTGATTTTTGATGCGTGATTAGCACCTAGCGCTAATCGCGCATTGCTGGGCAAACAATGCTGAAATGGAGGAGCCTTAAGCCCTTGGTCATGTTGGGAGCCAGAGAACCGTGGGCAAAGAAATGAAAAGCGCTAAATTACAAACGCGGGACCTGCGCCCTAGAAACCGGCGGTTTTGATCGGGGCGCCCTTGAACAGTAAGAGGCTTTGGACAGGAGTAGAGCGATCCCATACACCGATCGACGCGTGGCGGCAGAGAGAAAACTGTCGTTGATCACGTGTTATCAGTCGAGCAAGTCAACTACGCTCAGCGTGCATATGACATCGGATCTTGAGGAGCCTAGATCGGACAACTGAGATTGCGCCCGATAGAAACAAGTGGAATCGACCGGGAATTAAGCCGCGCTCTAAAGGGATTTGGAATCCGTTAGACCGCCATGGTGGAGAAAGAACGTATCCACGACATAACCGAAGAAATGGATCGACGAGTAGGCTGGCGCTATTCCAATGAGGACACATGGCCACTCCCTGAGCGTTCATGCTGACGCCGAACAGGGAACTCCAAGCGCAGCTACAGAAGGCGAATCGACAGAGGCGGAAGAGGAACCGAGTGGGCATGAGTTTGAATGGCTAAAAGCCATGAACAATGAAATGGAATACACGGAGTGGAATAGTTGAACATTGAGATACAAAGCCCAGAGAAGAGGCAGTTAAGAGAAAAGCAGGACGAGACAGAGGGCCGATCTGATGCAGTGGTAGCATAGAGCACCAGAGCTTGAGAGATTCAAGCCACCCCATAGGGGAATCTGTCTAGATCGAGCCTTACATTTGGCTCTTTCCACTATAGACCAGAAGGTCACAGAGCTGGTAGGAAGAAGAGTCTGTGTACTCCAGTGGCTTGGGGGATCCAAGAACCACCCTGCCAAGCAAAAACCTGCTTCAAGAGAACTCACATTGAGTCCCTCCATTGTAATTATCTGCTGAAAGCATAATAAAGCAAGGCCACCATTGAAAGTTGGACTAGAGATGTAGCCCTGGAGAATAGGGTGAACTCCTTATTAAGATTGCCTGTGTTTTGTGTTTGCTTACTGTATTTCTCTGAGGTCCTTCCATTTAAATGTCTGTGTATTGGCAATCTGATCGATCCGTTGCTTAAATAACACAAAACACACACCAGCACATGAGTCTGTAATACCTTTTGTTTAATAGATTTTCAACTAATGGCACTCATAGGGTGATTATCAGATCAAGTGGTATCAGATCCCTAGGTTGTAAGGTTAGACAAGCTTGTGTTGGTTTAGTTGTGAATGCTCACTAGATCAAAGCTCAAATTAGGAGAAGGAGAGTTGGTGGAAACTAATCCTGAAATTGGGAGAGTCTATTCTTGGAAGACAATGTCAGAGGAAGGTCTATAGGGCCAGACCCTCAATTATAGAAAGTTACTAGCATAAAAGTCTATGGTAGAAGAAATGTATAGGACTTTAGAAGCAAAGGATGAAAGAAATCGATCCAGGCCTAAACGAGAATAAAGAAAGAAGATGAATCCTCATCCATGACCCCACTCAAAAGGGAAAGGGAAAGAAGAAAGCTTTCCTACACCTCCTAATAGCCCTGTGCATAATAAGAAAGCATCCTTGATTAAACTAGATGTTAAATTTGATTGCCCTATATATATGGAGAGCCTAAATGTTGAAAAGTTGGACAATTGGATTAGACAAATTGATGTGTATTGCAGAGTACAAAACATAGACTCAGACAAGAGTAAGATTCAGCTGGCAAGCCTACGCCTAGGAGGCACTGCCTTGGTTTGGTGGGAAGGCAGATAGCCGATATAAAGAAGCATGATAAGACCATCTCTGTCTGGAGTGAATTTGTTGCTGCAATAAAAAAGCAGTTCTATCCATTGACCATCATGCAACAAGCCATGATGAGTTGGCAAACTCTTCGGCAGTTGAAAGGGAAAAGTGTGCAAGGGTATACTCAAGAATTTAGAAAGAGA
>APFE030959464.1:0-11119 GCA_000404065.3 Pinus taeda
CTTAGTCAAAATCCCTTCTAATGCTCTATTAGTGACTTCCACCTGCCCATTTTCTTGAGGATAATATGGGGTGGAAGTCCTATGCTTGATCTTGCGATGAGCGAGCAAGTCTTCAATTAAGTTGGAGGTGAACTGGCTTCCTTGATCGGTGACTAACTCTCTTGGGTAGCCAAATTTGTAGAACATGTTTTCTCTTAAAAACTTAGCCACCTTTTCTTTTGTCGCTGCTTTGATTGCCTTGGTTTCTGCCCACTTTGTCAGGTAGTCGGTGCATACAATGATGTAAGACCTTTGCCTCGAAGGAGGGTTGATAGGACCCACAAAATCCACGCCCCACTTCTCAAATGGCTCAAGGGTCACTTGAGGTTGGAGAGGCATTTCATCCCTTGGAGTCAGTTTCCCCATCCTCTGGCATCGGTCACATTGGCTGATGTATCTTTTGACATCTTGATGAAGAGTGGGCCAATAGTAGCCTGCCTGTAGAATTTTGAAGGCAGTCCTCTTTGCTGCAAAATGGCCTCCATAGGGTCCATCGTGACAGGTTAGGAGGATGTCAAAGACTTCCTCCTCCCTGACACAATGCCTCAAGATCTGATCGAGGCCAAGTTTGAATAGGTTGCCCCTGATCCAAGTGAATGGGGAACTCTTCCTCACGATTCTGCTCTTCTCCTTTGAGGATAGATGCGGAGGGAACTGTACTGAGACCAAGTAGTTTGCTATATCAACAAACCACAGAGGGCGTACTGAGATAGCAAACATATGTTCATCTGGCATCTGGTCATCCACTGTTCCTTCTTCACTTGCAGGCAAATCCAATCTAGACAAGAAGTCCGCAACAACATTTTCTTTACCCGGTTTGTCAATGATAGTCAAATGAAACTGCTGCAACAAAAGTAACCATCTAATGATACGTGCATTTACATCAGGCTTATTCATTAAATATCTCATTGCAGCATGATCAATATGTACAAATGTTTGATAGCTAGTGATGTAGTGTCGGAACTTGTTCAGGGAATGGACCACGACCAGGAACTCTTTCTCAGTTACAGTATAGTTCATTTATGCCTTGGACAGGTTTTTGTTGACAAAGTATATGGAATATGGAAGTTTCTCCTCAACTTGTCCTAAGGCTGCCCTTATGGCTTTGTTCGAGGCATCAGTGTGGATGTGGAAAGGTAGGGCCCAGTTTGGGCCTCTCAAAATTGGGGCGGACACTAACTTATCTTTCAACTCATCTAGAACCCCTTGACAGTCGTCAGTTCATTTAAACTCAACATCTTTTCCTAAGAGGCCAAACAATGGCGAGGCTAGCTTACTGAAATCTTTAATGAGTCTTCTATAATATCTCGCTAAACCTAGGAAACTCCGAACATCTCTTACCTTCTAAGGAGGTGGAACCTTTTTGATGATAGCAATTTTGTTAGGATCCACCTGTAATCCTTGACGAGAAATGGTATGACCTAACATGGTCCCTTCAGTCATCAGGAATTCACATTTTTCAGGCCTGAGGGACATGTTCATCTCAATGCATTTACTTAAAACTTTTCCCAGGTTGGACAAGGCTTCTTGGAAGCTAGACCAGTAAGGAGTAAAGTCATCCATATAGATTTCCACCGAATCTTGAACCAGCTCGGAAAAGATGCTCCATACAACTCTCTGGAAAGTGGCAGGAGCATTGCATAGCCCAAAGGGAAGGAATCGGTAGGCAAAGGTACCCCATGGACAAGTGAAGGTGGTCTTATCTTGGTCCTCCGGGCTAATTTGGATCTGATTATACCCGTTGAACCCATCTAGGAAAGAGAAAAACTTCTTTCCTGCCAGTCCATCCAACACTTGACCTATGAAAGGCAAAGGGAAGTGGTCTTTGTTGGTGGCTTTGTTCAGTTCTCTGTAGTCTACATAGATTCTCCACTTCCCATTTTTCTTGGGTACCAACACCAGAGGGGAAACCCATTCGTTGTCCGAGATGGGGTAGATGAATCCTGCATCCAACAATTTTTGCAATTCTTCTTTGACGATGTCCTTAAGGGCTGGATTCATTCTCCTCTGAGGTTGCCTGACTGGTTTACAGTCTTCTTTAATGTAAATATGATAGGTACAGACCAAAGGATGGATTACTTTCATTTCCTTATAGCTCCAGGAAAAAGCCTCCAAATGGCGGTTCAAGAGGCTACATAACTATTTTTCTTGAGAGGGAGAGAGAGAGGAGCTAATCTTTAAAGTTCTTTCAGGGCCAAACTCCACATTCTTAACTCTGGGAGAGGTCGGATCAGTCACATAGAGGTCTACTAAAGCACTGGCTTGGGTATCTTCCACCAACTCGTCTAAGGACAGTGCACCGGGAGGAGGATTTTGGATTAAGTTCTCAATCAAATCATCCTCGGTTTGAGGACCTCCCTTGGTGGCCTCCACTGTGCATAATCGTGCAGAGTAGACCTCATACTCATCTCCTTCTTCCAACCAGAGGGGTAAGTCATGTTCTAGCAGAGGTTGGGCAGGAGGGTATAGGACCAGCTTTTTGGACATATGCCCATTTTTGATGGTCATGCTTCCTGCTCGACAGCTGATGTAAGCATCTGCAGTAGCTAGCCAAGGCCTTCCCAAAATGAGCAACTAGTCCAACTCCTTGTCCTTAATTGATTTGATCGCCTCCCTCACATCCCAGGCTTCTGAAGTAATATCTTCTTCACTGTCATGGAATCCAGCCTTCCTTTCCACCTCTTCCCACTGCTTATGCTCTTCTTCTTCTGTGCCTCCTTCTAACAAACCCAAAAGCAAAGGTGGACTTAACTTGAGGCCTATCCAGCTGGCCTGAAGATTCTGCATAGACTTTTTGTAGAGAGGCACTCGTGCCAAGGCCTCCCTCATTCTAGTTGGGGTGTGGTATTCCCTGATTTTGAGGCTGTGGGACAATGTGTTCCACCTACAGGTGCAAGCATGAACATAGTTATCCCCCAATAGTTGCTCCATGTCCTCAAAATGTGCTATGGCCTGAGCCTGACGATCCATGTACTCTAACAAGGTTTGAGAGTCGGTTTCTAGGTGCTGGTGGGCGGATATCAATGCTGAGGGGTCCCCTGGCTCTGCTCTAATCAGCAGTGGTTCTTGTAGTTCCCGGTCCATGACATTTCTGACCTCTGCTGCTCTCTTTTCTTCATGGTTTAGCCATGAGGTCATGGCCATAAGCTGCATGTCCCCTACTCCTGTGTTGGGGTCCCACGAGGTCATGTTGGGAAGGGCCAAATTATGAAGGTAGAATTCTGATAGCTTGGCCTTGTCTTTTGACGAACTGTTGTTACATAAAGCCATGAATTGTTGGGGGTTTTGGATTTGAGTGATACCCCTCTGTGCCAAAGTGTTGATCTGAAATTGCAGCCACTGATCCCTGAGGTATAGGGCGTAGGATTTGGTCGGTTGCCTACATTGCAAAGCTTCCATTGCCCAACTGGCCATGCAGGCCAGTTGGGCCTCCTTCTCTTGTATCTGCTGTTTTAGAGACTGTATCTCTAGGCCTGCTTGCAATTCTCTTTCCTGTAGTTGCCGGTTTAGTGCCTCAAGTCCAGCTTGCATTCCTTCCTTTTTCTGAGGCTCTTCTATGGTGTCTTTGGTTGTTGTGGCCTCCTCCTGTTTCTGTTGTTCTCCCAAGAGGTGAGGCCTATCTTCTTCCCTCTGTCCTTGTAACTGTAGCTGCTGTCTAAGCAGCTCATTCTCTTCTCGTAGCTTGGCCTGCTGGTAGCTCTCCACATGCCGTACCCTTGCCAATTCTCTTTGGGCCTCCTTGAGCTTTTCCTCCAGAGGACCTATATTTGCCACCCCCTTGGATTTAGCGATCTTCATCCAAGTGTGGGTCCTTACTCTTTCTTCCTCTAGTGCTAGGAAAAGTGGCACTATGAATTTTTGAGGAATGATTTTCCCGGCCTCTGATAAGTTATAATAAGAGCCCAGGTTGGGCTGGGGGCTTGGTTCCATAATGGTATCAGCCTTCTCTTCCTCCAGTGATGACTTGGCTACTTTTTCCTCCATCTTTTCGGTCTCCTTCAGCCTAGCCATTGTTTCTTGTAAAGCAGCCTTGGCATCCTGTAGAGAGGCCTCCGAGTTCAATTTTTCCATCCTTTCTTTCCATGTGGAGGTCTTCGGGCTTCCTCGCTCATATGTGATGGATGTATTTTGTTTGGATGGGGTGTCTTCAACTGTAATTGGTCCTTTGGACTATTTCTCCTTTGGTTTGCCAGTTTTAATCCTCGTGCTTCTTCTCGCCTTAAAATACATGGAAGGCTCCCTCTTCCGCTTTTATTTCTACTTTGGAGATGTGCTGAGGGCGGCTAGCACAACTGCTGCCTCCCTAGCTAGAATCTTAGGAGATTCTTCCTTCCCTTGCCCTTTTTTCAGACTTCCTGTAGAAAGTCCTGTGCTGACTGGTTTCTGGCTTCCTGTAGAGGCATTTTTTGGACTTCTTGTAGAAATGGCCTTTTGGTTTCCTGTAGAACCAGTTGGCACTATTTTGGCCTGCTTGGCTGGGGGTGCCTTCTCCTTTAGATTGGCTGTGCCTGCTTTAGGTGTGCCTTCACTTGCTTGGACTCTTTCAGTCCTTTCTGCCCTGCTCTGCAATCTGTTCTCCCTGGGTGTTTGTGTCATTTTTCCACCCACCGTTTTGGCCTCAGTAGCTTGGCCTTTCTCTCGTTTCTCTTTCTGTCCTCGCTTTGGTGGTTTGTCTAGGGTTTCCTGACTCTTGGCTTTCTTTTCTACCTCAATGTGCTCCTTCTCTTCGTTGCTGGAGGAAGTGAGTTCATCGGCTAAAATTCGGATGTCATCATCCTTAGATATATTTCAAAAAATCTCCTAGTAGAGAGGGACAATGTAGGTATGGAGTGCATCTTCTACTAGGAGCTTGATAAGCCCATGATGGGCTAACTAGTCTGGTGTCCCCTCCCTCAGCTTTGTGGCACACTCAATCAAGGATTGCAGGAGGAAGTAGGGGATGCTCAACTTCTGTTCTGTGGGAAAATCCATTTTGTGCCTGAGTTCAGTTACCAAACGGAAGTGATAACCATATACAATACTAAACCGCCCCTCACAGGTAATATATTTCATAATTTGAAGGCTGAATTCGCTCCAAAATGGTTGGAGGCTGGTTCTCCAGACCCCATTCTTATCCTCTGAAAATTGTTCCTCTGGTAAGAAGAATTCCTTTTTAGCCTTCTGGCCCAATTTCCTCTCCTCTTTATCCCAGGGTACCCCCATTGGTAGATCAGTGACTCTGCTAATGAGTTGTCGGGTGAGCTTTAACGTCAACGCTCTGAAGTTGACAGTGACTAGTGTCTTCGATTTAGGCTTCAGGGACCTTAGGAATTCCTCTATTATTTCATCATCGTGACCTTGAATTTTGTCACAGAAGGTCATCCAGTTTGCACGGGAAAATAAGTTTACCACCTCAAGAGTTTCTCGCAGTTTCTTAGAATCCGAGGGTTCCTTTCTGATAAACCCTCCTGGCATGGTGAAAAATACTCTGTTTTGGCTTGCGCTTTGAGCAGAAAGGGAATTCTATGTGTGTTTCCTCCTCAGAACGTTGAAAACAGTATCTCCAGACCACTTCGTATCAATTCCCCCGTTTGAAAACTCGACTACTCGTGTACAGAAGGACGAATCAGGTTTCCCTAAATAGAGTGCAAAGCTAAATTTCCAGCATAAACATAATCATGTAAAATTCACATTTTTTTCTCCCACCGGTTAGCCTTGACAATGTTTCAACTTCTCTACAGGAGGAATTTTCTTCAGGACCCATGGAGAAAATCTTGGACGCAAACCAACGAAGAAAATTTCATGCAACCAGAAGTAAACTGCTATTTTTGGATTCACAGACAGAGTTGATTTTAATTTTTTCCTAACCCAGCACATCGAATTCACCACCTTTTGAAATATCATGCATGGGCATGGTGTGTTCGGGCCTACCTCTCTGAGAATTGCCAACCTCGACGTAGACAGTCCAGGTTTCTTTGTTATGCCGGGTTTCCTGTAGCGCTCCTTCCTGTAGAAATTTTTTCCGGCTTCTGGAGGACGTTACGGTGGTTCTGGACAAGTCTGAGACGTAGAAGGATGTTGGAATAGGCCGAGAATCTTGGGCTAACAAACTGAAGAGGAGGAGGACGCGTACTCTGCTGCAAAAATGGTTGCAAGTGCGAATGACAGCGGTTCACCGTGAGTTATTCGACTGGGCAATTTGAATTACTGCGCAATTCATGGCATGGGGGTGAGCTGTCCAGGCCGATTCGTTAGCCAACATCACAACTATCATTCTTCGACATGTCTCTGACCGCCAAATCCTTCCTTCTGCCATTCACTGCCACCATTTCTGTCACACTGTCGATTCTCCCCGACTGGACACTTACCACGTGTCAACTGCCCGTCTCTTTGGCATAACTGAGCTCGTTCGGATCCCACGAGGCCATCTGACTGGCTTTGGGTGGCCAGTTGATTGGCCACCAAACTTTTTCAATCCACCAATTTCACAGTCATGCAAATTTTAGAGTATAGTTCATGCAATTTGACGAATAAGGTTAGACACTTACCTGTGTGGCCGTGGACGTGTTTTGCAGGCTTCGGGACGTGGAATGCTGGATTTGCTTGCTACTGCTTCGTGCACGGGTGCTGGAGCTCCTTTTTCATTGGCTGATGCTGGATACAAGACTTTAGGACCCTACCTTCTGGTGGTAAATGCTGCATGCACCGACTTTGTTTGATTTGAGCTGCAGGTGTCTGCATAGTATGTGCTCCAGCCGGATCAGTTGTTACAGGATTCCTGTAGGACATCCTGTAGCCACTTCTCCTCCTAGGATGCATGCTAAAATGATCAGGGTTGTGTTCACGGATGAAGGGTCCTGATGGAGCGTTGACAGGTAAAGTGTGCGAGCCTCTGCATGCTTGATTTGTCACTTGAAAAAAAACAAATTTTAATCTGAGGAAACAAAACTCTTGTATGACTGTGCAGGAATATTCAACCAGATTGTTGCAATGGTGGTGGAAGGAGATGAAACAAGTGGAGGATGGAAGAAAAGAGTGGTTGCATGCCTCAACAAAGAATTTCAAGCTTCAAATCCCTCTCTAGAATCGATTCTGGCCTGCCCAAGGGCTCTACAGGATGTTTCCTGTAGAAATGCAGAACTTCCTGTAGAAGGTTGAACCTCGACCAGATTGTGTCTGAATCCTGAAAAAATGAGTGTCCACGGAGGGAGTGTATGTGAGGATGCCTAGTAACTTGGTACGGACCCCTGTCCTTGTTTTGGGGGGCCTCCTTTCTGCACTGTATTCCTGCAACCTGCAATAATTCTTCAGGGATTAAACTTGCTTCTTTCTTTTTTTTTGTTTCTTCTTTTTCTTTTTCTCTTTTTTTCTCTTTATCTCTTTTTTTTTTTTTTTTTTTTTTAGAGATAGAGACATAGGGCGCCCTCCATGAGGTTTCACCCTACTATCTGCCAGTGGCGCCCAGAGAGTTTTCACCCAAGGGTCTTTATCAAATTCTTATTTTCTGAGAGACAACAGGGGCCTCCAGGAGTTTCACCCTGCTGCCTCCTGGAGCCTCAAAGTCGTCCAGGATCTTTTTATTTATTTATTTTATTTTATTTTATTTTTTCTATGATCAAGGTGTGGCCAGAACAGAGGCAGAACCCTTCTCTATTACCAGCACTGATTTTTCCACAGTTTCAATGAACTCCTATCTCGAAAGGGGTTTCTGTAGATCTTCAGTCGATGCCCATTGACGAGCATGGGGATGGCTTCTTCATCAATGGTCCGGAGAAGGATGGAACCATTGTCATTGCACTTCTCCACTGTATATGGTCCTAGCCATCTTGTCCTCAGCTTCCCTTTGAAATCCTTATGTCTGGAGTCATACAGCAGCGCCCAATCTCCTGGCTGGAATTGTTTTTTGTTAAGGTGCCGGTCATGCCATATCTTCCTCTGAAGTTGAACCACTTTCGAGTGGAGGAGGGCCTGCATTCGGTGTTCATCTAACCCATTCAGCTACAATAACCTTTCACGTTGAGCATGGCTGAGATCTAGGTCCAGCTGAGCTGCCATCCTCAATGTGTTGTACTCGAACTCTATTGACAGCAGAGCTCTCTTCCTATAGACCAGCTCATAAGGTGTGAAACTGGTTGTGGTCTTCCAAGTGGTGTTGTAGGCCCAAGTGGCCTCAACCAGGCGATCTTCCCAATCCTTTCTGTTGCTGCTCACCACCTTAGTCAAAATCCCTTATAATGCTCTATTAGTGACTTCCACCTGCCCATTTGCTTGAGGATGATATGGGATGGAAGTCCTATGCTTGATCTTGTGATGAGAGAGCAAGTCTTCAATTAAGTTGGAGGTGAACTGGCTTCCTTGATCGGTGACTAACTCTCTTGGGTAGCCAAATTTGTAGAAGATGTTTTCTCTTAAAAACTCAGCCACCTTTTCTTCTGTCGCTGCTTTGATTGCCTTGGTTTCTACCCACTTTGTCAGGTAGTCGGTGCATACAATGATGTAAGACCTTTGCCTCGAAGGAGGGTTGATAGGACCCACAAAATCCATGCCCCACTTCTCAAATGGCTCGAGGGTCACTTGAGGTTGGAGAGGCATTTCATCCCTTGGAGTCGGTTTCCCCCTCCTCTGACATCGGTCACATTGGCTGATGTATCTTTTGACATCTTGAAGAAGAGTGGGCCAATAGTAGCCTTCCTGTAGAATCTTGAAGGCAGTCCTCTTTGCTGCAAAATGGCCTCCACAATGTCCATCGTGACAGGTTAGGAGGATGTCAAAGACTTCCTCCTCCCTAAAACAATGCCTCAAGATCTGATTGGGGCCAAGTTTGAACAGGTTGCCCCTGATCCAAGTGAATGGGGCACTCTTCCTCACGATTCTTCTCTTCTCCTTTGAGGATAGATGCGGAGGGAACTCTGCTGAGACCAAGTAGTTTGATATATCAGCAAACCACAGAGAGAGTACTGAGATAGAAAATAGATATTCATCTGGCATCTGGTCATCCACTGTTCCTTCTTCACCTGCAAGCAAATCCAATCTAGACAAGAAGTCAACAACAACATTTTCTTTACCCGGTTTGTCAACGATAGTCAAATGAAACTGCTGCAACAAAAGTAACCATCTAATGATACAAGCATTTACATCAGGCTTATTCATTAAATATCTAATTGCAGCATGATCAATATGTACAAATGTTTGATAGCCAGTGATGTAGTGTCAGAACTTGTTCAGGGAATGGACCATGACCAGGAACTCTTTCTCAGTTACAGTATAGTTCATTTCTGCCTTGGACAGGTTTTTGTTGACAAAGTATATGGAATATGGAAGTTTCTCCTCAACTTGTCCTAAGGCTGCCCCTATGGCTTTGTTCAAGGCATCAGTGTGGATGTGGAAAGGTAGGGCCCAGTTTGGGCCTCTCAAAATTGGGGCGGACACTAACTTATCTTTCAACTCGTCCAGAGCCCCTTGACAGTCGTCAGTCCATTTAAACTCAACATCTTTCCTAAGAGGCCAAACAATGGCGAGGCTAGCTTACTGAAATCTTTAATGAGTCTTCTATAATATCCCGCTAAGCCTAGGAAACTCCGAATATCTCTTACCTTCTAAGGAGGTGGAACCTTTTTGATGATAGCAATTTTGTTAGGATCCACCTGTAATCCTTGACGAGAAATGGTATGACCTAACACGGTCCCTTCAGTCATCAGGAATTCACATTTTTCAGGACTGAGGGATAGGTTCATCTCAATGCATTTGCTTAAAACTTTTCCCAGGTTGGACAAGGCTTCTTGGAAGCTAGACCCGTAAGGAGTAAAGTCATCCATATAGATTTCCACCGAATCATGAACCAGCTCGGCAAAGATGCTCAATACGGCTCTCTAGAAAGTGGCAGGAGCATTGAATAGCCCAAAGGGAAGGACTCGGTAGGCAAAGGTACCCCATGGACAAGTGAAGGTGGTCTTATCTTGGTCCTCCAGGCTGATTTGTATCTGATTATACCCGCTGAACCCATCTAGGAAGGAGAAAAACTTCTTTCCTGCCAGTCCATCCAACACTTGATCTATGAAAGGCAAAGGGAAGTGGTCTTTCTTGGTGGCTTTGTTCAGTTCTCTATAGTCTACATAGATTCTCCACTTCCCATTTTTCTTGGGTACCAACACCAGAGGGGGAACCCATTCGCTGTCCGAGATGGGGTGGATGAATCCTGCCTCCAACAATTTTTGCAATTCTTCTTTAACGATGTCCTTAAGGGCTGGATTCATTCTCCTTTCAGGTTGCTTGACTGGTTTACAGTCTTCTTTAATGTAAATATTGTAGGTATAGACCGAAGGATGGATTCCTTTCATTTCCTTATAGCTCCAGGCAAAAGCCTCCAAATGGCGGTTCAAGAGGCTACATAACTCTTTTTCCTGAGAGGGAGAGAGAGAGGAGATGATATTTAAAGTTCTTTCAGGGCCAAACTCCACATTCTTAACTCTGGGAGAGGTCGGATCAATCACACAGAGGTCCACTAAAGCACTGGCTTGGGTATCTTCCACCAACTCCTCTAAGGATAGTGCACCAGGAGGAGGATTTTGGATTAAGTTCTCAATCAAATCATCCTCGGTTTGAGGACCTCCCCTGGTGGCCTCCACTGTGCATAATCGTGCAGAGTAGACTTCATCCTCATCTCCTTCTTCCAACCAGAGGGGTAAGTCATGTTCTAGCAGAGGTTGGGCAGGAGGGTATAGGACGAGCTGTTTGGACATATGCCCATTTTTGATGGTCATGCTTCCTGCTCGACAGCTGATGTAAGCATCCATAGTAGCTAGCCAAGGCCTTCCCAAAATGAGGGGATATCCAGTGAGTTTTTCCTTTGGCTGAAGGACCAAGAAGTCCGCAGGGTACTCCCAAGAGTCAACAGAGACGAAGACATCTTCCACAATCCCTTCGGGAGTCACGGTGGAGCGGTTTGCCAACTGCAGTACTGTCGAGGTCCTCCTTAAGAAACTCTGAAGGTTGAGTTTAAGCATGGTGTCCCTGGTCATCACATTAATGGCAGCCCCTAGATCAATCAAGGTGTGGGGGATGATGGTGCCATTGATGTGAACATCAACTACAGGACTCCTAG
>APFE030959465.1:3134-16230 GCA_000404065.3 Pinus taeda
GAGTCAAGGCCTCGTGCTATCATTATTTCTTTGGATAATTCATTATACAGGATACCGGAGGTAGCCCCACCTACCGCCGCCTCTTTGATCATTGCTAAGAAAGGCAGCAAACTCATATCACAGACAGGAAATTTATTTCCTGTCTGGTTCACGCCCAAAGTAAAGGGAAGATCGTTGCTACATCCATGACCCCCGCAAAGGGTTCCTCCACGCAACAGCAACAACAAAGGGATACGGTCATGACAGAACACAGGAACAACTTCTCCTCGCGTACAGGGGTACCACACAAGTTTCAGGTGGGCAACAAAGTCTGGTTGCATCGATAGAAAGAACGCCTTACCAGAACCCATCATAAGCTCAGACCACTCCGACATGGTCCTTACACCAGTACCAAGGCTATGGGAAACAATGCTTTGGCGCACATCATTCCTCCATTCCTTCGCCTACACCAAGTGTTCAATGTGGAACGTCGTCGACCATGCTTCCCACCATTACTGGACACATCAGAGATTGCAGGACAAGTTCAGCAGATGGAGGAATTCAACACAATGGGGATCATTGCTTCCTAAGGGGGGAGGAATGATCCAGGTGGATATTGGTGGCCACCCGCTAATTCCACGTGGATCCCCTCTGGTGCTTCTTTCAGTTTCCTTAATTATAGCACAATTTACTATTTTTAGCAGTTTTTCGGGTCCTAAACTTCCGCAGCCATTTTGAGGCCCTAAACGATGTTTTTTGGGAAATCTACCGCCAGAGATTTTCCTGTCCAAAAATCATATTTTCTATCGTAGTCCTCGGAGAGATCTTTCCAACGGGCTATCATGCACGTCAAACGGAGATAAGATGACCAATTCGCGACCCCGGGAAGTTGATGTACCAACTTACCCAAAAACGGGGCCCACAATTTGGCGTTTCATCTTCCAGGGTTAGGTTTTGGAATGTGAAGGGATTTTCCATTGTTCTCAACAATTAATAGGCCTTCGAGCCTCATTGTAACACAGTTCAGAGGCATGTAGCCACACATCTCTTCTCAGAGATAAGCTACCATCGCCCTAGCTGGTTTATTTTCTATTTCCGGTTGTAAGCATATTTCAGTATTTTCCATTAATGAAATGAAGTATTATTTCCGCTGCATCTTTGTGTATATGGTTATCTCTGTATTTTATTGCGTTCCTGTTTAAATCTGGATCAAGACCCAGTTGAGATTAGATGGAGGGGCAGTGTACTATCAGTTGCTAGAATATTCCATTGTGAATATTCCTTGCATGCAGAAGGAATTCTTTCCTCGAGGATTGTGCAATTACTTCTTTAGGTTTAGTGAGTGTGATGAGGCCAATTCACACATGTGGCTTCACTGGACCCCAAGAAAAAACTGTGCAAGGAAATAGGAGGCTTGGAGGGCTTGAGGAGGACATATACTATGTCTATTTAGTCTGTGAGTTGTAATGTTTGATTGTAGAGAGAGCAGGATAGCTTGAGAGCTGATTCTTTTTGTAACTTGAACAAGATTTCCACTTGTATGATAATACAAAGATTGGGGTTTTAGGCTAAGGCTTTCCCCTAGTTATTTCTTTTGCGTTATGTGTGATTGATTTCTCATTCTCAGTTATATGTGTTCTCTTGATCTTGCTCAATTCGATTAAGCTTCCGCAAAGTGTTGTAGAAGGATCTTGTATTGTGTTTTAGTATATTGCATAATTTGTTGATCTACAATGGGAATTTCTATATGGTATCAGAGCAAAGGTGATCAAGGCAAAGAACAGTATACAAGAAGGAGAAGTTTGAAGTTTGGTTCTTGAAGATAGAAATCGAGTTCTTATCACATTTCAATTTCACCAATGGCGTTCAGTGGTTTAATACTCGAGTATGCCCTTGATGGCAGCTCGAATTATATATACTGGAAGGATCACATGGAGGCAGTATTAGAGGATAATGGTCTAAAGGACTTCATTGATTAAGAAGTCCCCAAGCCGGCTGATGCTATTCAACTGGCAGAATGGAAGAAATGTGTGGCTAGAGCAAGGAGAATCCTCCTAGAGGGAGTTCGAGACCACATTGTCTCGAGCCTCCATTGGAAGGAGACAACTTTTTCGATGTGTTAAACATTGAAAGATTTATATCAGAACAACAATGATTAGAGGAAGCTGGCGCTGAAAGACAAGCTTCGTAAGATCAAGTGTGAAAAGGGCGACATGATCTCTACATATCTAAACAAGCTCACCACTTGTAGGGATGAGCTTGGAAGTGTAGGGATCATGACCGCTGATGATGACATGGTGAGTCTTGCACTCCTCGATCTTCCTAGGAGTTGGAATAGCTAACAAGACTCGGTTGATGGAAGAGAAAAACTGCCAGATTGGGAATGACTTTGGTTAGATTTGATGCAAAAGGAAATAAGAAGAAGCACCAGAGATGGATCCTCATTGAAGCAAGATGATGAGGAAAATCTAGCCTTAGCGAGTAAGGCGAGGAAATGGAAAGGGAAGGCGTCCCATTCCAAATCCGGTTCCTCCCATGGTGGGAAGAAGATTGAAAAATTGAAAGTGCGATGCTTTCATTGTCATGAAGTGGGCCATAATGCTACAAAATTGTCCATAGAAGAAATCCAAGAAGGGTTCCTCAAAGGGATCTAATGGTGAGGCACTGGCCTCACAGTTTGAGCTGGATTTCTCGCTTATTGCATGCATGGTTTCATCCATGGTGGAATGTGTGTGGTATTGGATAGCGAAGCTTCATTCCACATGTCAGGTGACAAGAATATTTTTAGTACCTTGGAGGAGAAGGATCTTGAGATGCAGATCGAGATGGGCGATGATGGAAAGTATCATGTTTCAGGTGAAGGTACGGTTGTGTTTCAGAGGGAGCATGGTGCTCGTCTCACCCTGACTGATGTAAAGTATGTACCATGTCTGAAGAAGAATCTTGTGTCTGTCGCTATGCTAGAAGATAATGGCTATGATGTAGTCTTTAGTAAAGGAAAGGTATTCCTGAGGCATATCGGTACTAGACAGACAAATCAAATAGGGATTCGAGTCAAGAATCCGTACAAGCTGGAGGTAGACGACTGTGCTGCTTTGAGTTCCAAAGTTGAGATGGTGCAAAGCCAAGATGTTGGCGAGCTATGGCATAGCATATTGGGCCACTTGCACCATGGAGCCCTGAAGATCATGCAACAGATTTCTACCGGATTACCCAAGGGAAAACTTGAGCAGACGATTACATGCAAAGGTTGTACCTTGGGTAAGTATACGAAATCTTCCTTTTCGGATCGAGACAGTAGAGCTGGAGCAATCCTGGAGCGAGTTCACTCAAATGTTTGTGGACCTTTCTCTACAACATCCACTGCTAAAAAAAGGTACTATGTTATTTTTATTCATGATTTTTCTCGTAGATGCTGGACCTACTTTATGAAAAAGAAGGATCAGACCTTCTTGAGGTTTTGTGAGTTTAAAGCTTTGGCTGAGAAAGAATCTGGAAAGAAAATAAAAGCCTTGTGTAGCTACAATGGTGGAGAGTATGTCTCCCAACAGTTTAAAGAGTTCTACGCTGTAGAAGGAATTAAACGGGAATTGACGACACCCAATAACCCACAATAGAATGGGGTGGCCGAAAGGAAGAATAGATCGATTGTGGGAGCAACTCGAGAAATGTTGCATGACTAAAGCCTACCACTAAATTTGTGGGATGAGGAATGCAATACAATAGTATACTTGCAGAACAGAAGCCAACACCGTATATTGGAGATGAAGACACCTATAGAGGCCTACTCCGAGAAGCGACCTGATGTAAGTCACTTCCGAATATTTGGATCATTAGTTTACTGTCATGTGACCAAAGATGCCAGGAAGAAGTTAGACCCAACAACTGAGTTGGAAATACTTGTGGGGTACACAGATACACCCCACAACTATCGGGTGTACCCGCCTTCCACTCAGAGGACAGTGATACGCAGGGATATGAAGTTCGACGAGCAGAAAGCCATGCACTTATCACTTGAGAGGGAGCTTGAGTTGCATGCAGATGAGGAACTTTCAGTTCCTAAGGATGAGGAGCCTCAGATTGATGCAGAGTAGCCGCATACAGAGGATCCGGGAGTGGAGACATCCACTCATGATGATACTTCTAGAGATGGGTAGAAACGCTTAAGGGAAGCTGACAAGTTGATGCTGGATGCAAGGGAGAATGTGGGACAACCATCTTCTCAGTGCAGACAGAGGAGGTCGCTCAAGCGGTACACTAGGTACATGGCCCTGGTTGGGGAGTGTGTAGATACTGAACCTTCTTCATTCGAGGAGGCAATGCAACAACCAGTCTGTGTTGATGCAATGGTAGAGAAGTATGACTCTATCATTCAGAACAGTGTGTGGGATGTTGTCCCAAGGCCTCAGGGAAAGTCAGTGGTTAGTTTCAGATGGCTTTACAAGGTAAAGTAGGCAGTTGATGGTAGTGTTGAGAAACATAAGTCAAGGTTTGTTTCCCGGGGTTTCTCACAGGTCGAGGGGATCGACTACGATGAAAATTTTTCTCCCATAGCAAGGTACTCATCGATTAGATCAATGTTGGCACTATCACCTCAGATGGGGTGGAAGATCCACCAGATGGATGTGAAGACAACATTCCTCAGTGGGAAAATTAAGGAGGAGGTGTACATTGAGCAGCCAGAAGATTTTGAAACCTTCGATCATGATTCGCATGTGTGTAGACTCAAGAGGGCTTTGTATGGGCTGAAGCAAGCACCTCGTGCTTGGTACACTAGGATCGATAACTATTTCACCGGTTTGGGCTTCACCAAGAGTGAAGCAGATGCGAACCTTTACCACATCATGGTAGAAGGTAAACCATTGATCATTGTTCTTTATGTCGATGATCTGATTTTGACAGGCGATGGTTCGCTGATACAGTCTTGCAAGGAGGACCTTGCAAGAGAGTTTGAGATGAAGGACATGGGCCTTATGCACTAATTTCTAGGCATGGAGGTGTGGCAGAAAGACGGGGAAGTATTTGTGTCTCAAGGCAAGTATGCCAATGAGATACTTAGGCGCTTTCACATGGAGAAGTGCAAGCCCATGCAGACTCCTCTAGCTGGGAACTGGAGGAAGGAGGATGCTACTTCAGGTGAGGTAGTAGTTGCTACTGTTTATCAGCAGTTGGTGGGTTCACTTGTGTATCTGGTGAATGCACGACTTGACTTATGCTTTGCGGTGAACTAGATGAGTCAAGCTATGGTTCACCTTACCAAGCTGTTTTGGAAGGTAGCGAAGCATGTGCTGAGATACCTCAGAGGCACATCTCAGTTCGGATTGTGGTACATTTGGACAAAGGGAGTGAAGCTTTAGGGCTTCACAGATGCATATTTGGCAGGGAGTCTATTAGACTGGAAGAGCACTTCTGGAGGGATATTCAACCTTAGTTCAGCTGCAATTTCCTAGTACAGCAGGAAACAAAGATCAGTTGCACTTAGCTTAGTAAAGGTTGAATACATGGCTACTAGTGAGGCTGCATGTGAGGCCATTTGGATGCGGAAGATTCTAGTGGGATTGTTTGGTCAGATGATGGATCCTACAGTGATCTACTGCGATAACCAGAATTGTATCAAACTATCGGAGAATCCAATTTTTCATGATAGGTCCAAGCACATAAATATCCGGTATCACCATCTTTGAGACTGTGTGATCAAGAGGATCATGTTGTTGCTGTATGTTTTGATCGAGGAACAGGATGCATAAATTTTGACTAAGGCATTGTCAAAATGCAAGTTTGAGTTCCACAGAGACAGGATTGGGGTTACCAATAATCCCTTTCTTGTTGAGAGGGAGTATTGAAAATAGCAACAAGAAATGCTAAAAGTAGAATCGCTAAAAATAGCACTGCTATAAATAATAGTTCAACTAGTGTTGATCTTAGCAACAATGGATGGAAAAAATGGAAGTGCTAAAAATAGAATTCTATAAATAGCATTTCGGGATACCTTCCTATTTTAGTCAGTCCCTAAACTAAAATAGTGAAGTAAAATTCGAATTTGATCTTGGCAACAGTTTGTAAATTAATTAATTAACTCATCTTGAGTTACTTAGTTAAGGAAAATCAAACTTGAAGTCTATGTGGGGACATGCAATAGTTTCTACATTAATTGAGAAATTTATCCACCAGTTAAAGAGATAAGGATGAGTTGTAATTAGTTGACTTAGTTAACTAAGTCAAGTCCAGTTAGATTAATTCAAATAGTTTGTTGAATTAATGTAAGTTCAGTTAGTTAATGCTTGCATGCATGTAACTACTGCACTTTAGATAACTGAGTATTCTCTCATAAATAACTCATGCATGTCAGTTCAGACAGAGACCCAACTGAGATCAGATGGAGGGGCAATGTACTATCAGTTGCTGGAATATTCCATTGTGAATATTCCTTGCATGCAGAAGGAATTCTTTCCTTGATGATTGCGCAGTTACTTCTTCATGTTTAGTGAGTGTGATGAGGCCAATTCACACATGTGGCTTCACTGGACCCCAAGAAAAAGACTGCGCAAGGAAATAGGAGGCTTGGAGGGTTTGATGAGGACATATATTATGTCTATTCAGTCTGTGAGCTATATTTTTTGATTGCAAAGAGAGTAGGATAGCTTGAGAGCTGATTCTTTTTATAACTTGAACAAGATTTCCACTTGTATGATAATACATAGATTGGGGTTTTAGGCTGAGGCTTTCCCTGGGTTATTTCTTCTGTGTTATGTGTGATTGATTTCTCATTTTCAGTTATATGTGTTATCTTGATCTTGTTCAATTCGATTAAGCTTCCACAAAGTGTTGTAGAAGTAGATCTTGTATTGTGTTTTAGTATATTGCATAATCTATGATCTACAGTGGGAATTTCTACATGAAGTAGCTAGGCTTTTATATCAAGCCTAATGTTTATAGGAAAAGTGATTGGATATAATTAATTAAAAGAGTGGAGGTAAGAACAAATATATGGAAAAATAATTTTTTGTCGAGAGGCAGTTGTCTGGTAATTGTCAAGTTTGTATTGGAAGGAATTTCTATCCACTGGACATCGATCACTACTATTCTGAAATGGATACTAAAAAAAATCAGAAGTTTGAGCAACAAATTACTTTGGTTTGGTAGAAAACCATCGGAGGTGATTCATTTGGTTAATTGTAAATCCATTGCTAAGCCTAAGCTCCTTGGTGGTTGGGGATTGAATTTTTTTTCCTTCTTTAGTCAAGCCCTTGTTTCTAGAAGCCTCTGGAGGCCCCTAAATGACATGTCTCTTTTTGAAAAAATATTGAAGAATAAATATTTTGGAGGAAAATATGAAATTGAATAGAATAGGAGCACTTGAAAATTGGTTGCAAATTCTTCTATTGTTTGGAAGGCCCCTACAAATGAATTTCCAATCATAAGAGAATGGATAGCCTGGGAGATCAATGATAGTAGAAGTGTCCGATTGGGATTGGACCCCTGGGATAGCCCTAAGGAGTATTATAAACTTTCAGAAAATACCATCTCTTGTTTGTAAACAATAAGAATTTTCTTTGTAGCAGATGTGAGGTCTGAAAATGAACAATAATGAGGCATAAGGGCATGGAAATATGCATAAGAGCTCACGTTGGTTGGGGCTAAGGCATAATAATGGAATAAATATGTGGGCATATTAGTCTCGGCGATGATAAGGCTATCAAACTAAGATGATGATCATCTCATATGGTCCACGAATCCTTCTTTGGGATCCTTCACAACAAAGCTTCGAAATCAAGTGCTCATGCAGGGATACTCAACCGACAAGTCGATATGGTGGTGGAAATTCCTTTGGAATCACAAAAGTATGCTCAAAGGAAAACTAGAATTGTGGTTAGTTTTATCCAACAAGTTTATCTCTTGCGATAATTGCATCGAGAGAGGGTGGACATCACTTGGGAAATGCCATCTCTATAAAAAATATGAGGAATCCATCCATATTTTATTCATTTCTTCCTCTTACACCTAATAGGTTTGAACTTCAGCTAAGAATATGTTCAATCCCTCGACTACTTCTTACGACAAAGAGTCTATGGTCGAATGTATTTCGAACTGGGTTAATGATTCAACCATTTCAACCTTTCCAATTTTCCCTGCTACTCTTGTCCACTTACTGTGGTGGGCTAGGAATATGGATTTGTTCTAAGAAAAATTGATTGCAACAGAGGTTGTGATGGGTATCATTGATTCTACCTGCAAATGTTTTAGAGCTGAGGTAAAATGCAAAAGCCCATAACTGCCATTATGCCTCCCTTGGACAAGTATATCCCCTAGGGTTTCTTCGATGGGGTGAGTTAGGGAACCCCTCCCCATATGTGGAGTTGGAGCTATACTATTTTTAAATGATTATCATTATTTTCATTTTAATTATGCTGTTGCAAGTGGGAAAAATATGCGAGCATAATTTTTAGCACTTTGGGCACTTGTTTATGTGGCAGATCAAAATGAAGTGAAACAAATATAGATAATGGGGGATTCAAAACTTGTTGTAGACTTGGTACATGTCCGGGTTGGGATAGAGGCCGCTCACTTATCACACATTGTACAAGGAATACAAATAGGTTATGAACAAGTTGGAGTAGTTCTATTACAATCATATTTATATAAAACTCAACTCTTGGTAGATAGGTGGTCTAAGGAAGATTTGTAGGTCATCTCAAGGGTATTGGAATACCAATAATTCATGAACAATCAAATTGTGGGCACTATTTCCCTTCACCTTTGATGTTGTTCCTTTTTGAGAAAGATTTTTGTAATTTTTATGAACTATTTCCATGGTTGTAGCTACCAAGAACAAATTTTAGATATTGTTTGTTTATATTAGTTGGTCTTTCTGGGAAGTAACTTTTTTAAATAACTAGGAAGGATCAGGTCTTAGGCAACTCTCACATTGTATATTTCCATTAAGAAAATATAGTGATTTTTTTTCTTTCCATTAAGAAAACACTTAAGATTTGGTTCATTTGTAATCATGGTAATTATCAAGTAACTTGGAGACTGACACAACCTCTCACTGACATAAATCAATAAAGCATTTCTATATCCAATGCATGCATAATACTAAATATTAGTAGGATTTTAAATATTTGATAATTTTAAACATGTACTCATATAAGTTTCAACATATGGCATGATGGGTTTATTTTTGGATATTATTATTATTATTATGTACATAAAAGTAAGATTTTATTTTTTTATAGTATTTGGTTTTATATATGAGATTAGGGTTAAATGTTATTAAAATGGATATAATTTTGTTTATATTTTTTCTTTTGTGGCGAATACTATATAAGTTGAAATTACTTTTAACTTTTGCAATAAACCCTAAAACTATTTCTAATTAGTTGAAATTTCATCTTTTCTAGATGCAAAGAAACAAACTAGTATCGCAAATGTCATAAACTTATGACAAAAGTAAAAATTTACCCCTTTACGAATTATAACAAATCATTTCATGTGATATGATTTTTTTCAAACGCTAATGAATTAACTTAAATTTAAAAATAATATTGATTAAAAATTACGTTCATTATAAATTAGCAACTAAATAATTTTACCACTCTTCTTAAAAAGAAAAAAAAAAAAATTTTTTTTTTATTTTTGCATATAACTACAAAGGGAAATGTATGTTTAAAAATAATTAAATTTCGAATAACTCTACAAAGACCTAATTTATGTGCCTTCAGTGGTATCTTGTAGCTTGATTTTTAAAAGGAATTTTTTTTTAATAAACTTAAAATTGACATAACCTATACATTATTTAAATTTTAAAAATTATTAATTTAGTATTAGATTTAATTGTTTTTTTGGTGAATTAAAAACTTTGTATTAATCAAGAGAACTATAATACATAGATTAAAATATATGTACATAGGGAGTATCAAAATCCAGCTCTCAACCTTTGTCACTTATATGAGGTACTACTGATTACATATATATGAAAACCATTACATCTTGGCCTTTCTAGGTCTGGAACCCATCCATACAAGAAAACATTAAAACCCAGATAGAAGCCTCACCCAAGAATCCGAGGAAAACCACACCACAATATCACCTTGGTCATCCATAAGAGCCAACCCAAACATTGCCGAAAAAATCCCCTAAGGGCATCACCGATGTCACTGTCCCATTGAAAAGGAGACACCACCATCAACCCACTAACCAACAGATCACCATCGCAAACACCTTTTCCAAGTGAACACTGACATTACGAGTCCCAAACAAGATGAGATACATCAGGGTCTGGAAAAAATATGTACCCAACCCAAAAAACACATGGCCATGACTCTGATATGTTGTTATAATCCAAGGATCGAAAGTCCATCCAAGGCCCTACCAGAACCAAAAAAACAAGAGCTTTAGGAAAGAGACATATACTGTCACCCATCACCCTAGATCACTGTTCATTGTCTAAAGACAACATAGTCATTGAAAATCAAGCACTTGAGCCAGGGGAGTCCCTAGTGTCTCCACCATCGGAATCACAAGGAATGTGGATATCCACATGCATGAGGTGAGCATAAATTTTATGCACGCATAAGACTGTTTTACTATAGAGGATATAAAAATTGATTTACTATGGTATTGAAAACAATTGTCAGTGAACAAATTTTTAGATATGCAATTAAAAAAACAAAACTCCTTTTTGAGACTCTCGTCACTTCTATTATTTTATATGGATGTGAGGTTTGGGGTTACAATATCTCTAGAGAGTCATGGAGGAAGATTGAATAGATCCAAAAGCAATTTATAATCTACAATATCAATATTAAATGAAATACTCCCTACTCTATCCTCTTGATTGAAGTGAACCTTTCGCCCATTGAAATCATGACTATGACAAGGTATATTATATATAAGAATAATTTTTACAACATGGAAGCCAAGATATTTCTTAACATTGCTTCTAACTCTAGCCTAAACCCCCAACTTTGGCTCAAGCAAGGATGATAGAAGGATGCCTAGTCTTGACTAGACCATTGGGGAATAAAGGAGGAGATCATTTCATAGAGTAATAATAATATAAAAAATATTATTTACTTCAAATTTAAGGAGAAATTTTGGAGCATTGAATATTTAAAGGGAAAAAGGAAAGTAAGATAATACAAGGAGGTGATCAATCCTAACCTTGAAAATTAAAAATATCATTCTGTTTTGACTCGTGTTAAGAAGAAAATGAGTGTTGCTAAGATAAGAGCTAATTTTCATGAGTTTCATAGTGAAAGTAGGTGTTGATCAATTCCCAGAACACCATGAGATGAAATATTCGGTCACCTTTATGATTCTAAGAGGGAAAAATATTAAAATCACTTTCTCTTATATTTTCCATCTTATAGTCACATTCAATATGATTTTCAAAATATTTGTCATACTTTTAACCTTCTTGACCTTTTAAGTCAGTGAAACTATAACGATCTTGAAATGCTTAAGAATCTCACTACTTTTCAAGCATACAAATAAAATGTTAAATAATTTTAATTAATCTCTTACCTTCTTAAGGTCTAGTAGAATATACGGATCTTAGTTGGTGCTCATCATCATCATCATCATCACCATCATCATCATCATCATCATCTCTATCATCGTCACCATCATCATCATTATCAAATATTAAATATTTTATTATGGGATATATATTTACTTTCAAACTATATATGTTGTCATAAATTATTGACATTAAACAACTTATCATACAAGGTAAGTTCTTTTATTTCTCATATATTCTCTTACCTTCTTAAGGTCCGATAGACCATATAGGTCTTGGTGGTCATTGGTCATCATCATCATCATCATCGTCATCATTATCAAATGGTTTATTATGGGATATCCACCGTTGTCATTGGAATCGTCAACATCAACGTCAACATCGATGTCATTGTCATCATCATCATTATTATCGTTGTTTTCATCGACATTGAAAACATCAACACCGTTGACATCAACACTAGCATCATGATCGTTGTCATCATCATTGTCATCGTCATTGTTGTCGTCATCATCATGATTTGTGTCATTGTCATCATCAGTTTTAGTGATATCATTTTCATCATCGTTGCCATTGATGTTAGTGGAAACGATCACTGTCCTCGTTAGTTTCGATGTTGTCATCGATGTTAGCATCGTCAATGGTATCAACATCATTGTCATCATCATCATTCTCATCATTAGCATTAGTGGCAGCACAACATTGCCATCATTATTATTTTCATCATCACCATCACACGCACACACACACACACACACACACACACACACACATTCAAAACCATCATCGTCATCATCATCATCGATATGCGTTGTCATAATAAGGTAATTTATTTTATTTCTTTATATAAATATTTGTAAAGATTCCCTTCACTTGTGAGGTCTCATCATCATCATCATCATCACCTATATGGTATAGTCATCATCGTCATCATCATCACTTGTGAGGTCTCATCATCGTTGTCATCGTCATCGCTGCCATCATCATCATCATCATCACCACCTATGAGGTATAGTCATCATCATCATCACTTGTGAGGTCTCATCATCGTCGTCATCGTCATCGCTGCCATCATCATCATCATCATTTCTTTACAGAAATATTTGTAAATATTCCCTTCACTTGTGAGAGAAGAAACATTAATTCAATACATAGAATAAAATAATAATTTAATTTAGGCTTCTGTGATCCATATTATGAAAAGTAAGAAAAAGTTCAGTAAAAATCACATCATCAGAGTTTTGTTGACATGTTTCGAACCATCGAACCATCCAGTGTGGTTCATCGTCAGGACACGATGAAGAACAAGATCTTGGCATAAAGTTAAATAGATGAAGAGAAACAATTTTTTAGTTGTTATAATATAACGATTATATTTGAGTAAATAATAAATATTATTATAAATAATATTTTCATATAAAGAAAACAGTTAGATTTGACTAAATAGATAATATTTTAAAATAAATTGTTAATATTGAATCAAAGAAAATATTTAATCAAAAGAAAATTTTAATGAAATGAATATCTAAGAATAAAAATAAAACTAATATTTAAGTCAAACTTAAATAATCAAAACAATAAAACAATTAATAAAAC
>APFE030959473.1:0-10213 GCA_000404065.3 Pinus taeda
ATCACAAATGAAGCATAAAGAGAAAAGCAAAAATAAATCAATCCTAATAAATTGCACGTCCGCCCGACTGCTTTCCCGGTGAGAAATGAGATAGGTAGTTGGCAATGTGAGTAATAGTTGAATCCACGCCTTCGTAACACATGAAAATCACATGACAAATAGTTAGCAAATCATATCTTCTTTACGCCGTAAAACACGAAATGAGTTCAACAGGGACCCGCCCTATAAAAGTCAACTTTTAAATAAAAGCGTAAACAAATTTTGCACCTTTCAGACACAAATCTAGTTATGGATCATAGTTTTGCGTTGAAAATGATATAGTCAATAGTTCCGGCGATTTTTAAAATTTTTTACAAATAATTTGTTATTCATTTTCATCCATTCCGACTGGTGGCCTGCATATTATTGTTTTTCCTATTTATCTTTTCTGAATAGTGGAGAAACATTGAGCGGACATACCACCATGCAGATGTAAAAAAGATTGCAGAGAGACGGCCATAGAAGGCCAGACAGAAGAGCGTGATGATCATAGCAGTTGCAACCGCACTCGCATCGGAAGCCATGGCCGGCCTGGTTCTCCTGTAAAAGCTATTCGGTCCCTGTGCTGTTGCAGGTGCCGTGGTCCGATTGTCCATGGGGACAGTTCTGAATGTTTTGCCTTTCGTTTTACTATGATGGTGACGCTTGTGTTTATCATTGGCTTCTTTAGCCTTCGGAGAATCCGAAGCCAAGAACTCGATTGGCTGAATATGAGATCCCCAAAAGCTGCCTGCTGCAATTGCATTCGCATCAAGGTCCGGTGTTGGGCTTATTATGCTGACCTTGTCGATATCTGTCTTCTCTTTAGTTGCCTCAACGCCGCCTACATCGTGACTAGTGTGAGGGTTTCCAGGGTTTCTAGAAAGCTGTGAAGAGCATAAAACCCCGCTCAAAACAAACTTCATGCACACCACACCACCAACCGCCATGGCCCCGGCCGCTGGAACGCCCGATCTTCTAACCGAGATTGCACTCAAACTCAAAATCCCAAAGGCCTTCAAAATCCAAAACCACGGCATGACCAGGCCATGGCTTCTCTCATCCAACAAAGAAATGGAAATGCCCTCAGATTCGGCATTAATAAGATTTCTTTTATCTTTTCTCATCAATTCCCCATCCTTCTCGCCATTATTAATCTCTGCAGGTCCCAGGATCGAAACTCCAGCAGTACCGCAGCCACTGTTTTTCTTCCTCATTACCTCTCCGTTTATCACCACAAACGGAGTCCATCCCTTCTTAGAATATTCGAATCTCACCATGGACTCAGGCACGCCAGTCTCCTTAGCAATACGTTCTCTTCTGGCGGAGAGGTCGGCACTGACGCTCTGGAACTTGTCAAGCCCGCTGGTAGAAAAAGGATTGGACCTCCTTCCATGCCCCTGCCTTGATCTTGGCCTGGGCGAGTCCACTATCTCTTCTGCTTCGCCTTTCACTAATATCCTTCCACACTGCGTTATTCTCTCTCTGATATACAACTGAATATTAATTTCCCACAACTCAACAAAATAATACAAAACAAGCAATACATGAATTCAGCTATATATCTCGCCCACTGATACTTCCTCCACACGAAACCCATTATGAGTCAACCATTGTGTCCTAAGGTGACCACACACGTCTGCCAATAATTTAGTATGGTCTTTGTGCATGTGCGCCTCCCACGCTGCCATGGGAAAGAAGCTTCGGTTTAAGTCCTGGGTGTCGTCAGACAAACAGTCATAAATTTCCGAAACCTTTTACGCACTAACCAAACCAATCAACCAGTACCTTTTTTTTAAACTAAAGCAACCAGTACGTTATTTTAAAAGTAAATCAACCAAATATCTTATTAGCAGTTGTCTAATGAGAATTTTTGGAAGCTTTTTGGGTGGATTTTTCAGGTCAAAATCTGTCAGCAATTTATTGTAATGGCAAGTTTGATAGCTAGTTTCTGCACAATCAAAGCGTCCCAAGGGTTTTTTAGGGTGCTGAATCCAAATATGCAGTTAAAAAACCATTTTAACTGCAACAAATCAAGATTTAACCTCAATTTCTTCGCGAATTCCATCAC
Source organism: Pinus taeda (assembly GCA_000404065.3). Taxonomy (NCBI): domain Eukaryota; kingdom Viridiplantae; phylum Streptophyta; class Pinopsida; order Pinales; family Pinaceae; genus Pinus; species Pinus taeda. The sequence goes on from APFE030959473.1 coordinate 2,090, forward strand.
CATAATCTCCAAAAAAAATCTTATTATAGACAACTCCATCTTATTATACATTATATACAACTCCATCTTATTATGGTCCTTGACGGTTGCCTCCGTGCATTCTTTAATCTTAAAGGCTTGTGACGGAACCATGTATTTTTTAATATAATATATAATTATAAGTTTACATTTGGAATTTTTAATCCTTATTTTTATGTTAAAGCGGTAAAAGAAGATTCTGAGTGATGTTATATTTTATCATTAAAAAAGTTTAATATTATAATAATATTTGAATTAAATTTTAATTTTGGGTATATATAAAGTACTAAAGTTTGTTTTATTTTTAATTTATAATTTTTTTGTCCATGTCTGTGGTCATATTTATATTAGAGTAAAAAGTTTTTAAGGATTTTTAGATGAGTATTGTTGTCATAACAAGAACAATATTATTAGCATAATGAACAATGATAATAACTATATTAGTAAGAATCGAGCTAATACAATTAACTTCTTCCAACGAACATTTTACCTTGTTAATGTAAATGCTAAAGAGATTAAGGCATAGGAGACAACCTTGCTTGATTCCTATATGAAAATAAATTTATTGTACTCACTTCTCAATATTCTTAAACTTGGTAATGACACCTTCATACAACCTTACAATTGTAGCTCTTAGCTCATAAGGAACTTTTAGTTCTTCTAATCTATTTCAAGTTTCTTCCTAGGCATATTGTAAAAAGCTTTTCTAGAATCAATGAAGGAACAAAGGAGATTAGTTATATTATTATTGTTTTGCAATGATCCTCAAGGGAACAAGATGGTCCACTATTGCATGATAGTCCCTAAAGCGAACTTCTTCTTCTTCTTCTTCTTCTTCTTCTTCTTCTTCTTCTTTTTTTATCTGACTTTCAGGTCATATGCTTATTTTTTTCAAAATACTTCCATAGCGATTGGCTAAGATGGGGCTAATCATAATGGTCCTATATTTGGAAGGATTACTTTTATGCACACTTTTAAATATAAGAACAACTAGGCTTTGAATATAGGGTTTATGAAGCACTTGACTGCTAAATTACTGAAATTGTGTATGAGGGATGCACATCCACCCTCTAATTTTCAATATTTCAACTTAGTAGTCTTCATTGTCCTTAGATTTCCCTTTTGTGAGCTTCTTAACCCCAAAAGTTACACCTTCTATTAAAAATGCTTCATTCTCTATATGAATATTTAGAATGTTGTTGACAGCAATAGAGGATTTACAAAGATTTTTGAGGTAGGAGTTCGATTCCATTAGCAAACCATATAATTTTCTTTAGTTTTAGGAATCAAAATTTATCTTTAAAATCTCCCAGGATCAATTCTTGATAGGTGGAGAAGCACATCTTGCTATCTATTAATGTAGTGCTTTTTTTCCCTTTTAATTGGGGCTTTGTATATTTTTATTTTATCCATTTTTAAGAACTCACTAGAAGCATTCGTTACGATTTTTCTAGCAATTATTCCCATTTTCATACCAAGGGTTAGTTGTCATATTTTTATTTTTCCATAGCACCTCAATAGATAATTTGTTAATAAAAGTAGATGGGGTTGTCATAAAATTATGATAGAGGTGATGAATATTGTTCTTATATGATATGATATTTAATTCACTATTAAAGTCCTTTATGAAAAAAAAATTGTCAAAAAAAAAGTGCTTTTGGTCACAAGTTTTCTTAATGCAGTTTTTGTGCATGAAAAATTTATATGAACCTTGTATTTTGACATATTTTAATTTTTAGCAAGAAAGAAATATATGCCATCACTATGTGGGACACCCATCATCATTGTTCCAAACAAGGATGGGACTCAGTGGATGTGTATTGATTACAGGGTGTTGAACAAAATTTTGCACAAGAATACGTATCCCTTACTCGAAATAGATGATCTATTGGATCAATTGTTGTAAGAAAAAACTTCAGCAAGCTAGACTTAAAGTCTACATATCACCAAGTATGAGTCAAAGAAGAAGATACCTGGAAGACAACCTTCAAACTAGGCAAGGTTTGTATGAGTGGTCAGTCATGCCATTCGTCCTATGTAATGCACCAATTATGTTTATGAGGTTACTGAATGATTTATTGTGCTTCTTTATAGATTCATTTAATTATTGTCTATTTGGATGATATACAGGTATACAATGCCACTTAGGAGGAGCACATCTCACATTTGATGCAGGTGCTTGAGACATTAAAGAAGGACCGCCTGCTAGCAAATCTCAAAAAATGTGAGTTTTCATAATAGCCTTTGGTGTATCTAGGGAATGTGATAAGTGGACGATAGCTAAAAATGCATCCTACTAATGGAGGCCATTATGAAGTGGTCAGTGGCTACTCATGTTTTTAAGGTGTTGATGTTGTTGGACCCGCGAACATTTAGGGGATCTCCCCGATATGAATTCCCAACTAGACCTCACACCGTTTGGAGTAGGAGTCCCAACAGTGGGTGGTATTGTTATGCCTTGAATGCAAAAATGTGTAGAGTGAAGTATGGTAGCTTTGGGTGAGAAGAAATGTGTCACCCTGTGGAAATCCAAGTGCGATGCATGAAGGTTTTGACATGCTGAGGGAAAAGGAAGTGTTCCCCTTGGAAGCCTATAATAGTATGCAACTTGAAAGGAACACACAAGCATAATAACATCATTAGCTAAGATGTAGAATAGTCCACAAGTTAAAGCGATGAATTAATACAACAACACGCATTCAACAAGATTCATACAAATGCAAACAAAATAATTCATATGGATAAGCATAAGTTAAATAACATACATTCCAAATACAACAAGAATAGTCCTATTATATTCAAAACATATGCTTGAAAGCACATCAACTCTGATTTTATTATTAAAGTGAAAGTTCCATTCATACATATAGAATTGACGGAACATTAAAGTCTAAGGGTCTTGAACTTGGACAAAAAATCTTCAGTGGAAGAAAAATTACTGGGGTCCAATGTAAGCAACTCATTTTCGAGTTGATGGGTTCTAAGTTCATTTTTAATTCCAAAAACTTTAGTGATCTGTTTCATTGCTTCATTAAGAGTATCAAGTTCCACAATATGGAATCTAAGGTCTGGAGAAATAGACGTCCCTATCAACCCACGTGCTTGATATTACCTATTTTCCCATTTGGCTGCCTTATCTTCATCTTTCAGTTTGGTTTCTTGGCCTAAGGCTATTCTGTAAAGACCTTTACTTCTAAGTAAATCCACAATGTAGGACCACCATTGGAAGTAGTTGGTGTTGTCAAGAATAACTTGGCATGGACTTTCCATTTTAATAGAAATTGAAGCTATAGATGTTGAAACTAAGTGTTCCAATGGAAAGATCTCGAAAAATTAGGCTAATTAAAAAAAAAACAGCTCTGAAAAAGGCTTTCGGATGAAGAAGTTATGGCTTTTTGAAGAAAAGTTGTTGAAGGTGCCGACGAAGTGCGAGAATGTGTAGAAATGAATGATAATGTTATATTTAAAAAAAAAATCCGCTCCCTTTCCAAACTTAATCTAATTAGCTCAACAAAAAGAAAGACTTGAACTCAAGACGTCTATTCTCATAAAGTAGTTTTGGACCAAGTGAGCTAGATCAAAAGGTTAGTAATTTTTGGAAAAGAGGAAGGTTTTTTTTTTTTTTAGTCACTGAAGCTTTGGGGTGTGTGCTTACCTGAGAAAGTTATTTTTTTCCTGCAAAACAAAAAAAACACAAAACCCAACACGAACATACAAAAAAAAGAAAGCTTACGGCTTGAAGTTAGCTTTAGTTGGAAACCAAAAATATTTTCCTCAATGTTTCTAATTTTCCAATATCACACTAAGGCGCGGTGGAAAAGAGCATACACATGAGAAAAATCCTTCCTTTCTATTTCTGATTTTCCCAGATCGCACAGAGTCGCGGGGCAAAGAGCATACGCAGAAATGAAAGGTATAGATGCAGTAATAAAAAAACAAAGAGCTATGTAAACCGAAATAAACAAAGAAAATAACTAAAAACTGCAAATAAACATTGGATACCTCCAGATCTTAAAAACGTAGCTAGGGCTACCAGAAACCTTTTCACATCCAACGAAAGGGGTTCCTTACTGGAACAGATGCTCCTAACACAATAGAGCAGTCCTCTCGGCCCGAAAGTAGTTAGTAACAATAGATCTAGGAAATGATAGTCGGATGTAGTTCTACCATCTTCAGATTTGGATCACCAATGGATGCAGCCCTCAAATAGCTCTGATACCATGTAGGAATTTACAGGGTAAGTTCCTCAAACATAACACCAAAGGACATCACTCACAAACAGATCATAGATCAATACACCAATGTTGTTGACGTGGTTAAAACCCTCAAAGAGGGAAACAGTCCATGCCCTGAGCCAACGAGGCCACTTCAGAAAACCCTAAATTCTGGGCGAACCTTGAATTTGGTTATTGACACCAAATTTTAATATAAAGGAATTGGCTACTAGCACTGATGCTTACTAAGGAAGTGAGTTGAAGAGATTATGCATGACTATTGCATAACAACGAATCCATGAACTATTAGATCAAGAAAATAAAGAAAGAGAGTAAAATTTGAAGGATAACCTCCAACTCTAACCTCTAAAACACTTTAACTTTGCCCCATAAATATGTTTCATATGCGACAAGCCTAGGAAAGGGTTTGTTTTAGTGTCTCTTCAGATGCTTGAAGTATTCTCAAATTGCAAGAATAGAGAGAAGTATGGAGAAGGCAGAATAAAGAAGGTCATGATTTTAACTTATTTCATATGAAATAAGCCACGCCTTCTACGAGCTATGTAGAGGTGTTCTTTTATTTTGTCCTCTTAGAGCTAGTTAAAAAATGCTTGTGAAGGTTGTTACCATAGAAGTAGGAGAAAATTTTATATATCTTAATGTCAACAATTGCACCATAGTGGTTTGATATTTTGGGTCAATTTTTCCTTAAATTTATGAAATTATTAAGTTATTGTTTGATTTGTATGTAAGACAAATATAAACATCTAGAAAATAGAGAACAAATTGAACAATCACTCATAAATCCATAATAGCACAAGATATGACCTTGGAAAACCTTTAAGGAGAAACGATAGCTAGAATGTGAGGCTACCCTGCACTCTCTTTCTCCAAATTGAAATGGATGCAAATACAAAGTAGTGAGACCTATGGCTTGTGTGCTTTTATGGAACACAAACCCTCTCTATTTTTTGTCTCCCTCTATCCACTCTCAACTAGTCTACTCATCTCTAGAAAAAATGCACTCAAATAGAATGGAACCCTATTTCCTCCTATTGGCCTCGTTATAGGATATTCTAATAGCCAAATATGGGTTAAATTTGATCCATTCAACCCTCAATAGTAGTTACAACTCGAACATTCTAGAGGCATCTTTGTAGATCTCCCATGGCTAGCCCTTTTCCATGAGTAATAAGGGTTGACATGGCATCCTCTTGAATTATGGTGGTCAATATCGATAGTTCAACTTCTAGTTGGCATAACATTCTCATATGAGCTCTAATTGAGACAGTTCTTGTGCAATTGGAAATGTATCAACTCCTGAAGTTTTTCACTTGAAATTTTGCAACTATGCCTACTGATAAAAATGACCTTGTAGGATTATTCCTCCAAGTTTTTCACTCTAGAAGCATTGAGATGGATGATAAATAATATATTGTGAATAAAATATTAAGTAATTTACATTCTAATTGGTAATATATTTTGTAATTAACAAATTGTGAAGTTTTATTTATATATTTTTTATGTTTTTAATTATTTAAGGAAAAATACAAAGTTAGTTCTTTAAAGACAATGATTTAGTTTTACACCAAATTCAAATTAACTTAACCATATTTATTTAATGCAAAAAGTAACTTATACCTCCTCACAAAAAGACTAATAGTATTTTATTATATTCATTAGGAGTCCCACTTCTAGATTGTTTTCCACAATCTTGCTCTTAGCAAGTGTGGAGAGAAATGTGAATGTTGATATTGTTGTTTTGTTTTGTTTTTTTTCATGGTGAATCGGTTACTCATTTGATAAAATTAATTTGGGCAAGGCCCAAGATTAAACCTAGGGGTTCCCATTATAACATCAATAATATACCAAGTTTAATACTAGGTGGGAAGCCTACTCTTTGAGCCTAATCACAAGGGGTAAAATATGTCCTTTGATTGGGAACCAAGTAGAGGGCATAAACTTGATAATTAATTTAAAGTTGGAATTTTTTAATTATGAGATGATAACAAAAAATGAGAATGGAAACATTTCATAATCTTATCACCCTCCTCTTTATGAAGTAATCTTGAGAGGAGAGATCTTCCTATCTAAGGTCTTTCTTATCTCTAACCAAAGCTTACTCTTTAGGTAATCACAATGTTTATATTCTTATATGGTAAAGTCATATCTCCATGATGGAAAGGGTATCTTTTCTTTCACTAAATTATTTTTATTAAGGATGGTTGGTGAACAATTTGTTTCCCCAATTGAGTATGTGCAAGACTTTGGAGATATTTTGTAACTGATTTGTTTGTGACATTTATGAAATAATTGTATTTAGTTATTTGGCGTAACAATTACAACCTAGTGGTTAGATCTTTTGAAGTTACTCACTGTGCAAAAAAAAATAAATTAAAAGTAAAACTTGTTTAGAGAATAATTTCGGCAAAATCACATACATAATCATTTGTCGACGCGTTTTGAACCAACAGCTAAATTGATAGGAAAACGGTTACCAGACCTCTAACAGCTAGGGTTGACCAGGCCCCCGGGGGAAGGACCTCAATTTATTTAATTATTATATTTATCTATTTATTTATTATTATAAATATGTATATGGTTATTACTATATGGAAGGATCAATATCTGCATGCTTCCTCCCATCATTTCCTTGCTCAGAAGTTAGGGGTTCTTAGCATGCTTGCTACCCGTGCTGTTATAATTTTGGATGAGAAGAGCTTGGAAAAGGAGAAGGCTCATCTCCTAGATGTCTTTGTGAAAAATGGTTATAGTAGACACCTAGGGCAGAAAACTTTCCTCAAGGCACATAAAGAGCCTTCAGTCCATAAAGATCCTAAAGATCGTGTCATAGGGGTTCACCTGCCTTACATCCAAGGAACCACTGACAGGATTGCCAGGATTCTGAAGAAGCATAATGTTCCCGCAACCTTTAAACCTCTTAATACCATCCGTGGCTCCCTTAGGTCTGTGAAAGATCCGATCGATCCTAAGGACATGAAGGGCGTCTATGTCATTCCCTGTTCCTGTGGGACACCATATATTGGTGAGACAGGTCGCTCGATCAATCAAAGGATTAACGAGCATTCGACGGACTTAAGGCATGTAAGGGCCAAGTCCTCGGCCCTGGCGGAGCATGCCGAGAAGACTAAGCATCATGTCTGTATTGAGGAGGCTCGCGTCATTGCAAAGGTTGTGCAGTTTCACCATCGAAAGTTTAGAGAGGTCCTGGAGATTGAAAAAGGGCCCAAAAATCTTAATAGGGATGACAGCTGGAAGATTAGCACTTGCTGGATCCCATCCCTGTCTTCCTAGCCGCCTCATTCCTTCTTCTCTTTGGTTTCATGGTTCCTTTATGCTCCCTTTTCCAGTGGGTCTATATATTTTTTGTGTCTCTTGCCCCTTTCCTAGTTAGCGGAGTTTGCCTTATGTTGGGGTATGGCGTAAGCCTTTTTTGTGTATAGTATTATGTACTTTATGGATCCTAGTTAAATAAATAAATAATTAAAATTCAGTTAAAATTTTTTAATAAGAACATTTACGTAATAAAGTTGTAATTATAATTAAGATTTTTTTACATATTAAGGTAATATATATGAATGAGATTTAATAAGATTAAAGTATAGAAATCAAATAAAAAATATAATGAATTAAGCCCTTGAATTAAAAATAATAATGGGTTTATAATAAGGTTCTCAGTATTTAAAGAAAGTGTAATGAGTAAGAATATTATTAATTTATAAGGGTAATGGTAAATAATTATCTTAATATTGCAATAACAGTATTCACATTAATATTTGATAATATTATATTGATATTATTTAGAATATTAGGAATAATAATTTAGTTAATTGGGTAGATAGGAGTAATATTTACCATTTTAATTAGATAT
>APFE030959474.1:0-27962 GCA_000404065.3 Pinus taeda
CAAAAAAAAATTGGACATAAAAAATTTTAAAGTGTCAAAAAATGTAACATTTAAAAAAAATATCCACATTTAATACATTAAAATATTTAAAGTGTCAAAAATAAGCCCTCTAAAAATACAGGTTGATGCTACATCAACACGTTTCAAAATCGACATGAAAATCACTAACATTTAAAAATAAATATTTATATTTGATACATAAGAAAATTTAAAAGTGTCAAAAATATGTTCGGAAAAAAAAAAAAAAAAAAAAAAAAAAAAAAAAAAAAAAAAAAAAAGAAAAGAAAGAAAAAAAAAGAAGAAAGAAGAAAAAAGAAGAAAGAAAAAAAAAGAAAGTGTATTTTGCATCACCACTTTTCAAAATCGACTGACTTTTTTGCTACCTCAATGAAACAAGTAATTGTATCAGTTCCCTTTTCAAAGTTTACATTGTTCCGACTTATGGATGTTTACATAGAGTTGCCAATCCTCCAAATTCTCCTCAAAGTTGCCTACGAAAATAGTGTTGATGTCTTGCCATTTGTTCTTGATGTCTTTCTTGATAAACAGGTGTTTGTCTATGTACATGGGCAATCTCATAGACCCTTGCTCAACCACATCTCCAGTATTGCTTTCAACTATCTTTTGATCCAGCTCTCTTGGAGGCCATGATACCTGTACTGTTGAGAAGCTGCTCAAAAACCTGTAGTACCTAGAGACAAAGAAGACACTCGCGGCAAGTCAATGTCAGCTAAAAATGTAAAGCAACTCGAGAACCAATTGAGCAACAAACTGGTGATTATTGGGCAAGATTGTGCAGCATTGACTCTGAGAGAATGGGAGATTGTTAGTTGGAACAACGCATTGTGCAGTCTTAGCTGCTAGTGAAGATGACTAAAGATTGGAACTGCACAATACGCAGTCTGGTGAAGTTGACTGCTAACTGAAACTGCATAATGCGCAAAATATTCAGACTGGGTTGCTAGCTAGAACTGCGCATTGCGCAGTTCCAGTGGGTAGGACTGGGGCATTGCCTCCTAGGATTGCGTAGAGCACAATTGGGAGCCAGTGTGGATAGCCTCTATGCAATTCCTATAGGCAAGGCATAGCCTTGACTGTCAGGAATGCGCAAAGCATGCTGGGAGAGACAAGATCTAGGCCAAGGCAACACATATCTGCCCAATGGAAACCTAAAAATGCGAAGGACTGAATGTGTGTGCAAAGATGGCGTAGATTCGAGTGAATATACGTGCATGTAATTCAAGCAAGTGCAAAAATCAATCATACAGCAAAACCATGAAGCTCATGAAGGGAGTCATCGCAACGACGACTATTAGTGCAGAAACAGTGTTATGCATGCGACACTAAGGAAAGGCAATGAAAAACTCAAAATAACACTTCTACAAGATAAAACAAATTGAAACGCCAATGGTCATTCACTAAAACAAGGGAAAAAGCACTCATGCAAGCTATAAAATAAAAATCAACAGGAAAAACGACAAAAGGCATGAAAATAAAAACTTACCCGGAAAAGTTGTGCCAACTGTGTCGAAGGTCCTTAGATGCCTCGAGAATGCTAGAGCTCCATGATCAAATGTGAAGAATGAGCTCTGAGGCATCGTTTAAATAGATTTGGCGAAATTAGGGTTTATGACGTGCGTGCCACAAATCTAGGAAAAAGTGACACTTGGCAGGGAGTTTCTAAAATCGACTTTGCATGTAACTCCCGCTACTTAAAGTAAATCCCTAAAATCTAGGTATGCTTTTTCACTTTTTTCTTTTTACTATTTTGGGAAAAGTTTCCCGGCATGCAAGGAAGGATGACGCAGTTTTGGAGGGAACCGGGCAACCTACCAACACATGCAATGGAAAGTCACTGGAGGAAAACTTCTGCGTTGTTTCTGGGCTAAGTGGCCCTAGCTGGTTGACCAACTCTGCGTAATTTCCCATAGCAATGTTGCTAGCCAATTCTGCTCTGCGCAATTCTGGAGAGCAGTGTCGGCTAGTCTACTCTACACATTTCTGGAGAGAAGTGTTGGCTAGCCTACTCTGCGCAATTCTGGAGAGCAGTGTCAGCTAGCCTACTCTACGCAACTTTGGAGAGTAGTGTCGACTAGCCTGCTCTACGCAATTTTGAGTGAATGTGCAACTTTTGGGTTGTTCTGCATAATTCCAGAGGGGAAGACAGACTGCCCTCCAGGATTGCATAGTTTTGTCTGAGAGCCCATTGACTGGATGTGAACCAAGTGTTGGGTCAGCTTGTGGTTGACTAACGGGACAAGTGAGTGAACACAAGTTGTTAAGCATCAGATGGAATCAAATAAACACAAGTACTTGATCAATGCAGGATAGTTGCTATTATTTTGAGGAGTGAGACTCTAAAACGAAGCGAAGGCGAAATTTTGGAGGGTGGTTGTAGTCGCTACAATAGAAGGTTAAATCCCTACCATCCACCTAAAATTTATTATTGATTAAATTAAAATTGTAAAATTTGTTCTAAAATAAACATTCCTATTAACATAATTGTTTTAAATTTTAACTTTAAATTATATGTATTTTTTTTCCCGTGGAAAAATCGTAATTTCCATTAAATTTGAAAATTACATTTTGTAGATGTCATAGCATATGCAAATATGAGGCGATATAGCCTCGCAAAATACAGACAAACAAAGGAACAAAAAACTAAGTAACATGTGTTCCACGCAGGGAGCACTGAGATGTTAAAGTGGGGGGAAATCATGTTTTCCTCCCCTTTTTCTTCTCGACCTTGTGCCACTCTCCTTGGGACGGTATCGTGAGAACAAGTTGAAGTGGATTTTGAGCAGCTGATTGGGGATATTCCTTGTCAGAATCAGAGGTGTCTGATGCATGCAACCTTTTGGTTCCACTAATTTCCATCGTTTCTGATGTCTTTTCTAGTTGTGATTCCATAGGTCCTTGTGGAGATGTCTTTTGAGTTTTTGTTTGATTGTTCTCATTTGGGATGGGATCTTCCTCCTCATAATCTCCCTCCTCTTCAGGTTCAGGTGGGGGAAAATTCTAGCCCTTTTGGTGTTTTCCGGTTTTCTTCTCCCTTCGGTTATCTATTTTGTGTTTTAGGCATTTATTTTGTAGATGTCATGTTTGCCGACATAGTCTACACCTGAATGTTGTATTTTCATAGTCTATTGTCTGTGTCCAACTTCAACCTTTGTGCTTCAGCTGTATGTAATCTGGTAATCCCTTACTGAGATCAACTTCCACACAGATGCATGCAAAAGTAAAAATTCTTTCCGTCACTCTTTGTGTGTCCATTTTAATATATCTGCCAATTATATTTACTATACATGCAAGAACCTTTTGGTCCTAGAAGTGTATAGGGAGATTATGCAAACGCACCCATACTGGCATCCTGGAAACAATCATTGTGTTGGTCCTCAAACTCCGGGAACCATGGAGTGATAGAAAGGCCCAAAGATCACCAGAACCAAGGTCCTGCCTGTATCACTATGTCTCTTATCTCTGTTGTTTGGAATTTGACTATGAAAAACCCTTTGGAGCATAGATGAATCTCACAATTTAGAGTCCATATTGTGAAGATCCAATGGAATAGTTCAAAATGTTTTGGCCAAAAATCGTTGAAACGACAAATGATAGCTTGGGTTTCATAATTATTACATACCTCATCTGTTTCTAATATATCTATTTTTAGTTCTGGTGTTTAGTTCAATTTCTCCACTATAAATGGGCTGGGTTCAAAGTCGGTCTGATTTGGAGCTACTGTAGGAGATTTCCCCCCTTGTAATATGTTCTTAAAAGATATTCCTTCGTTCCCGTGCTACTGATGTAGCTCTGGATTGTGTTTTGTTTTTGTGCTTGTCCCACTGCCTCCTTCTGTTTGTTTGGTTGAGCTACTTGTTAGTGCACCTCCTCGTAGTCTCAGATTGAGTGTTATGGTAGATTCTGGCTTGATGTTGTAATTCATAATAAATCTATAATCTTGTAGTGTTCTACGCCCAAATAGCAAGTATTGTTGTCCTTCCGGGTAGCCGATATGATACGCAATGTTATTCTTCATATTTATAACATTGTCTGTTGTGTGGACCCAAATCAAGGTAGTTTTCCCTGAAGGGAATTTAATAAAGATTTGGAAGCGATTAGGGTCTGTCCCACCAAATCCGGCACTGGAATTCATGAACCAGGGTCCGATCTGAGAGTCTTTCCCCACTACATATGCATCTTCAGCTGCGTCGGCCCTTGTGGCCTCGCAAAGGGTTGACATGGCATTCACAGAAAAAATCCTCTACGCCAAGAAAGCCTTCGCAGCCAGATTCGAGAGCTCGATGGACCAGAGATTCATGTTGATGATTCGGTCTTCCAGTACCCAATGGTCATAAACTGCCTTTAGCACCGTAATGTCCTTCTGGCCCTCCGCAAATTCCCGTCCGCCTGTCAAAACCCTGACGGGCTTCTCCAGATCTTCAATGGCCCTCCACAATCTCCCGTCGTAGTTGAGGCAGATATGCTTGCCGTAGCAGAGCCGGATGACCTCCTTCAACCCAGATTCAAAAGTCATCAAGCGACCGTTGTTCCAGGCAGAGATTGCCTCCACCACCACTTTGATCTCCGGACACTTGAGCTCAATCATGGCCATCGTCGGCCCTATTGCATACCCTGCCTCGATGCAGCAAATCTTCACCATGGTCGCGAGTTCGAATCTGTTGAAGTGACTTGCCAAGAAAGCCCTAGCCGCAACGTGATTCTTTTTCCTCCTAATTACTCTGGTTGTCATCTACATTATATGTAATTATTACATTAAATTAAAAAATTTCAAATAAACATATATAAGTACATTTACTACTAATTTCATTCATTAAAATTCAAAAATATTTTTTAGTGTGAAATTCTATTTTTTTTATTAGAAAAAAATATATTATCTCAAAATTAATAAAAAAATTACCATCTTTCACCACATTTTCCTCTATATTTATGAATAGTTAATATTACAAAAGACTTTTACTAAACTAATCTTGAATATGGCTTTTTTGGGTTGCATTCATAACTGATCAAGTCATTAGTTTTTAAGTTGCATTCATAACCTACCAAGTCATAAGTTTTATTCATAAGCTTGGTTTTTATAAAGGATAATTTACATGATTTTTAGGGCAATTTTTCATTTTATCATTCCAAAGATACTAAGGATTTTATCACTTTAAATATACATTTTTCATTATATTTTGAGATAGTCAAAGTTATTGAATATTTTTAATGTATTTTTCATTATATTTTGAGATAGTGGAAATCATTCCAGATTTTCATACATTTTTCATTATAAGTTCTAAATCATTCAAGATTTTGTCTTTTGTTCTTAAAATTCAGAAAAACAATATTAAATACTCTATATACTTCAATATAAAATGTAACATATGAAATAAATAACTTGAAATTTAATAAAGTACATCTACCTACCTATACAAAATAACTTTAAATCCTAACATATATACAAAATATAAGATTATATATAATTCTTTAAATCCAACCATTTACACCTAAATATACACAACATTAATACACTTTTGTTTTATACATATATAAAGTACTCTCATGAAAATGCAGTGTGCAACCAATACCAACAGCAACTATAAAGTACTCTCATGAAAATGCAGTGTGCAACCAATACCAACAGCAAGACTGTGAAAACATTCAGCTAAACACATTTTAGTAAATACTGTACTAAACCAAACATACAGTAAATTTAAAGGTACGAATCTCTACATTTTGGTACGTGAGATGAGCGAAAGTGGAAGGTACGCAGACGCTTTAAAGGAAATACAACCTCAACGCACCAAAAATCCTTTCTGTCTTTCTGAAATAGCAACAGACTTTTCAGAGCGTTGTTGGAAGATTTTTCATTTGTTAGTACGTTATTGGTATGGATATTTTTTTGGATAGCGTTGTTTAAATATTTTTTTGGATAGGGTCGTTTATTGGTATGGATATTTTTTTGGATTTAGCACTTTGGAAAAGTTTTAAGACACTTTGATTGCGTGGGATAACCCATCAGATTTCAATAAATTCACAAATTTTCACCCATAATCACATCAAAATACATATATAAAAAAATATAACAATTTTTCCCAGACCCCGTAATGTTCAAACTGTATATAAAAAAAATATAACAATTTTTCCAAGACCCCGTAATGTTCGAACTGTAGGATTTTATTAATGTCAACCCTCCATTTTTGTGTGGACGAGCGCCATGTCTAGCGGAGCGTGCAGTGGCTTCAACCTTCCCTGACCCGAGGTACTCCGGATTTCTGGTACCACGATACACGATGGATGTGATGCTTGTGTTCGCATGATACACGATGGATTGACTTGAATTCGATGGGAACAACGCTAGGAAAAATAATCTCCGCCGAATCGGCATTTTAGAAGACAGGTCCACAAAGATGTCAGCGGACGAGTTTCCCGTATATCACTGGTTACAGGGAATTGTCTGTCACCTGGGGATTTGCTCTTGAAATACATTTAATTGTTTTCCAAATAAATAATTGAAATGGCCATTAGAGCTGCTTCAGATTTCAAATTTTTACCTTTGTTGAATATGAAGTTACAATATAGTTGTCAGGTGTGACTTAATGATTTTAGAAAGTTAGTTGTTTATGAAGTTACTTCAATATGGTTGTCAGTGTGACTTAATGATTTTGGAAAGTTGGTTTTTTATAAGTTATTATTTCTAATGGTTAGTTTTTATAAATTTTAAATTAAAATAAATTTTAATAATATTTAAGTTTATGGAATTGTTTTTAGTGTGATTTTATAGACTTTCTGATGCTGGAATTTGGGTGTAAAAATTGAAGTGAAATCTTTATTTGTGTTATAAACTAGTTTTTTTTACTGTAAAATCAATGTGAAAAAACCCTGGGGCACTTCAATTATGTAGGGGTTACCCATCAAGATTGTGATTCAATAAATTCGTGCCAGATTTTAGAGAAATTAGACCGGAAAAACCCACTTGAAAGCTTCTAAAAAATCTCACTAAAGACAACTCAATAACGTATAATGTTTAACTTTAAAAAATAAATATTTATTTTTGAATATTATTAAAAACTATTGTTCAAATATTTTATTGAACTATAATTTGAAGTTATTATTGTAGCCTTTGCACAATATAATGTTATGTGAATAATTGTTTTACATATTGTATGCCATGATTTATGGGTATAGTTGAAATATTCCTTTAGTGATTTTTTCATTTTAAATTTTGCAATAAAACCATCCAAACATAAAATCTTTAAAAATAATTCATACTCACTTAAATAACATATTTAGCATATTTGAAAAGTAATAAGATGTAAATAAATATACTTACCATGAATTATTTTCCACCATTATTTGTGTTTTCCTCAACAAGTTATGTAGGAGTAAAACTCTGACTATGTAGACTTACTAGCAAGTACTACCACCAAATTTATTAATGTCATTGTGTCTTGTGTCTTAGCATGCAATTAATGTATCTACTTCACATTTCATTTATTAATTCCTACCAAATACGATGTCATTTGCCTAATTTAAGCAAGTTTTGCGTTAATTAGGGAAATGAATAAGATGTAAATAAATATATTTAGCATGAATTATTTTCCACCATTTTTTATGTTTTCCTCAACACTTATGTAGGAGTAAAATTATGTAGACTTACTAGCAATTAATACCACCAAATTTATGAATGTCACCGTGTCTTGTGTTTGAGCAAACAATTAATTTATCCACTTCACATATCATTTATGAATTCCTACCAAATGGGATTCCATTTGCCTATTTATCATTATTAGTTTAGTGTTGACCAATATCCATATAAATTAAATGGTTGGTAAACACAAATAAACATCAAAACAATCATGTCATGATACATCTAGCATTGCCCAAATAAATAAATAAATCATAAAAAGTATTATTATTATATATTCCAAAAAACATGTAACAATATTTTTTAATTAATTAATTTGATATAAATTAATTAAAAGAATATAACTAAGTTGGAGATAAATCTTAACACTTACTATGAATATTCTTCCTTGTTTCTTGGAGGTTAAATTTCTACCCTCCACCTAATAATTACTAGTAATTAAATTAAATTTGTGGAAAACCTATTCTGAAAAAGACATGCGTCCTAATAACTAGAGTGCATTTTTTTCCAAACCAACTAGAGTGGCATGAGAATAAGTCACTCTTATCCTGCAACACTTGTTGTTAGTTTTACATAGTCAAGTTGGTGGGCGTATATTTTGGAATAAAAGTTCCAAAATTTTAATTTAAATATCAATAAGTATTAAGTAAATAGTGAGATTTAATTTCCACTAAATATTCTTAGTAGTAATCACATATCAAAACTTAATATTTATCTCGCATAGGGTCTTGGATATTGGTGCTCCTTGATGTGAAATCACCTATCAGGATGATATATTGGACATGATGAAGATGGATTCGTGCCAAGCTTACAAAAAAAAGTTAATATTTATCTCAAAAATAGTTATGTCATTTTGTCATTTTAATTTAATTCACTCTTTAAAAATAAAAGGTCATATATCCATATGTCATATGAATACGAATTATTGTTTCTGGGCCTTGTGGAATTAATAAACCATATATTTCCAAATTAAAAATCTCAGTGATAGGTAAATCTTAGTAGTTAATCAATTTTTTATATATATATACATATAATAATAATGTTAAAATAACCTTATAATTATTTATTTTAATGATTTTTTTTAATTATGTTCAAAAATTTTAATTTAATTATCAATTATTATTAGGTGGATTGTAGGGATTTAGCTTCCACATAATATTCTAAAATATTCTTAGTACTATTCACAAATCAAATTAAATGTTAAAATTTATTTTCAATTTACATTTTTGTCCTTTTAATTAAATTGCTTAATTAAAAAAATTCTCATATGAACAAGTGTCATATGAAATGAGTTTTGGTTTTCTTAGGCTTGTCATATTGATAAGTCATGGTATTGTCACAAAATCTATTTACATCTTAAGAATAGTATTGTCACAAAATATATTTATATCTTTAGAATCTCCACGATAAAGTGGAGTTGAATCTCTATAGCTGAGAATTTTATGGCATGGTTTTTTAATATATATGTTTAAGCTATATATATTTTTATAATTATATAATAAATAATAATTTAAATAAAGTTGAATAGTTTATTTTTTATGATTTTGTTATTTTAATGTGAGATGTATTATAAAATAAGTGTTTTGATAGATATCATGGTTTGATGTTTCTTGGTGTTTATGAATCATTTAATTTATATGAGTGTAATGATTTTAACAATATAATCTATTATAAAATAATTGTGAAAAAAAAAACTTACACCTTCCAAAAACTTCCAATTCATTTCATTTCTATGTGGAAATTTCAATAATCAAATATCACTGGGTTTGAATACGTGAGGAACGATACTTAATATCTCCCTATCTTACTAATAGAAACAAGATTTGATACTGCATTTTTATTGAATACTCTTTGAATGATGTGCTAATGATATGATGCAACGGAGCACTATTAATTACGTCGAAAGGTGTTTTATTTATGAAGTTGGCTAGGCAAATATTGTTTAGCCCAACCCGTCCCCTCCCTCCATTTTTGTTATTATTTCCTATTATAATTCAACACGTGTAAAATTTTATCAAGCTCGATTCTTTCCTATTTCTCTGGTTGCACCAAGTACAACCACCCTTCTCGAAGAGGAGTTAACTTTGTTGTTTAAGTACAACCTTCTTCGACTCGCATTTTCCCTACACAGAATCGGTTGTAGTTGACACACATCCAATATCTTCCTCTTCCTTGGATTCATCAAGGGCAAGAGATTAAGGTGAAGAAAATGAGGCGGGAAGAACACGACGGTGGTTCCATTAAGTCTTGTTCCAAGGATGTGTTATTCGAGGTGTTGAATCATTTAGATTTGAAGTCTCTAGCAATCGTCGCCTCTGTGATCCACCACTAGAAGTGCTCCACCGAAGAGGAGGTGATGTGGGAAGGCATTTGTGCCAAGCATTGGCCTGAAGAGGTTTTGTATGCTTTCAAGTCGGGGCAGCTAAGGAGCATTCTTTTGGCCTTGGGAGGCTTTCATCGTCTTTATGTAACTTGCTTACGACCGCTACTGGATCCTTTGCATCATCTTCTGGCTCAACCTAACCGGAAAGAATGGAGTAAAGACCAAGTCCATCTTTCTCTTTCGCTCTTTTCCATTGACTATAACGAGAGATTGGGGCATCAGTGCAATTGCTCCATATCTTTGAGATTTCTTTGCAAGCCCTCTCATCATCTCACCTCCTCCACTTCTTCCTCTTCTTCATTTTCTTTGTACAAGGGAGCTCCCTCTTCATCTATAGGTCTCTAATTGTGGTGACACGCGTGCGCCCCATATAAGTGTTAGTAGTAGCTCAAGTTGTTACGATGCTTACGTTATTTGCAATGATATTCCCAACAGCAGCAACCACGAGTGCAACAACTTTTAGTGGCTCAAAGAAGCAGCGGCCATATTTCCAAATTGATAGGGAAAGTGGTTTGTTCTCTTCAACCTCATGATTCTGATTATTTGAATAGGTGTAATATGTTGGAGCAAGCCCGATACCAGTTCCTATCATCAATGGCCGATCTTGATGAGAGGGATGTGGAGGCTCTTTTGGCCTTCAGAGAGCCATCACATCACACTTGCCAAATGGACGGTTGGTGGATCACTATCCAAATGGATGGTTGGTGGATCACTATCCAAATGGACGGTTGATAATTCAAAAAACGTATGCCCTTGGAATGGAATTTGGTGTCGAAGAAACACTGAAAGAGTA
Source organism: Pinus taeda (assembly GCA_000404065.3). Taxonomy (NCBI): domain Eukaryota; kingdom Viridiplantae; phylum Streptophyta; class Pinopsida; order Pinales; family Pinaceae; genus Pinus; species Pinus taeda. The sequence continues at coordinate 10,825 of APFE030959474.1, forward strand.
GTTGCCATAATCCTTCTTGGATTAGGATTGCAAGGCACCATTTCACCATCTTTGGGCAGCCTCTCTTTATTGCGCACCTTGGATCTTTCTAGAAATTTATTGATAAGAAGAATTCCACCAAAGATTGGGCAAGCTAAAGCACTGAGCAAACTTGACCTCAACTCTAATGAATTGTTGGGTACTATTCCACAACATTGTCTAATTTCACACAACTTCTATCAATCAATCTTTCAAGGAACAGTTTGACATGCATGATACCGACAGAATTTGGTCGTATAATCAAGCTAGACATCTTGGCTTGTACTGAAATGTTCTAACTAGAGGTGTTCTAAATTTTTTGGGCAGCTTCACATCTATTCGAAACTATTCAAAAATTGTAATTCAAAACACCAATCTTAATGGTGAAATTCCTTAGGTTTTGTGTCGGGGACACACACCTATCTCGACTTTTCATACAACTCTGAGTGGTGAGATAGCTCCAACACTAGGCAACTATACTAAGCTATCGTGCATATAATTTTATAGCAACCTCTTTACTGAAAGTATTTAGGCCCAGTGAGATTGGAGGTGCAGTCCCACTCTTGTGCAACCGCTTTGGATCTTCCACCTCTCTGGGCAGAGTGCTCTCATTGTCCTAGAAATTCAAGTTCCAGAGCAATGTATTGAAATACAAGGATGGGTCCATGTGACCCTTGTCGCCCTTTATGCACTACGAGGGTATAATCTGGTGAATCGAAATCAAGGCCATGAGGATGAACGAGAGCAACGATACTCTTGCCCCCTCCCAAACCGAAATGACAGTTGTCACCCTTTATGCACCGCGAGGATATAATCTGGCGAATCGAAATCAAGGCCATGAGGATGAACGAGAGCAACGATACTCTTACCCCCTCCCAAACCAACATGACAGTTGTCCACTCTAATATCTAAAGTCCTATAAAGTTCAAAGAGTTATGGATCTGAGCGTGTAATAGTCGAACAATCATTAGCCGGCAACTTGGGAATTATTTACGTTAGCTGATGGATTCAATAAATGAATTAATAGGTTAATGTCATGGGAAGGTTTAACCGTTCAAGAGTTGTGATATGGATGTCTTCATTTCAAAGTTTGTGATTCATATGGGGTTTCCATGTGCATATTTCATGGTAGAACCATAAGTGGGAAATCACCATAAGTGGGATATTTGGTGGTGGCCATCGATCTTGGGTTGGGAAATCACCGTCGATTTGCTACCCACCATTGCTCTACATGTCGTTTGCTTGCTTATAAACGGTTGTCTCAAATAATAATATATTATTTTAATCTGAATCGTTGAATCATGAAGGAAGTCATGAATGTACCCTACCATTTCGGCAATGCAATAAGATACTTCACATTGAATGGTGATTTCCCTGAAGCAAGAGTGGTGGCTCTTTACCTCCATACTCCACACATCCAATTATACGATAAATAAAATAATATAAATTTATTTTACATACAAAGTTTATAAAACATTGCAAACCAAAGTTTCCATCATTGTTTGCCGCATGTATGATATCGATTAATTGGGGAGGGGATTGCTATATCTCATCTGTCACTTGATTTTCTAGAGCAACGAGGAAGAAAAAAGAAAGCAATTTGGTTGCAATTTTGGGATTGCTATATCTCACCGTCACTTGATTTTATAGTGCAACAAGGAAGAAGAAAATAAGCAATTTGGTTGTAATTTTTCATTGGTTGAGTTGAGAGCTTTATTCTATTCCTCATTGTGAAGGTAATGTGTAAGTATGTTTGTGCTTAATTTGGGGTTGACACAGGTCCATCTTAAAATAAAAATAAAATATTTTCTAAATAAAAAAGAAATGTGTGTTATAATAAAAAATAAAAAATAAAATATGTTATGCATGTTGAACAATTTAAACAATAAAAAAATTCAAGTTTTTTGTACTCTATTAAAATATGCTTATACTTGAAGAAATTTGATCTCTCTCAACTCATGTTAGATCTGTGATTAAGATGGATCTATGCTGGTGTAATCATCTCATCAAGATTCAGAACTATATTTCACAAGGAAAACTTAAAATTCAAATTAAGACTCTTATATAGAGAAAAGAAATCAGAATGCAAGGAGACATAAGCATTGAAGACGTAAGTATACTTCCAGTCAAGAGGTTGCTATAAACGTAGATGTCTGATAGCTGAGTATAGTTGCCTAGTGTTGGAGGTATCTCACCATTTAGAGAGTTGTATGAAAAGTCGAGTTCAGATAGGTGTGTCTGACACAAAAGCGAAGGAATTGCACCACTAAGATTGTTGTTTTGAATCCACAATTCTCGGACAAATGTGCAGTTACCCAAAGAATTTGGAATACCTTCAATCAAAGCATTTAAGTAAAAGCCCAGATGTTCCAGCTTGATTAGACGACCAAATTCTGTCAGTATCATGTCTGTCAAACTCTTCCCTGAAATATTGATTAATAGAAGTTGTGTGCAGTTAGACAATGGTGTTGGAATGGTCCCCGACAGCTCATTAGAGCTGAGGTCAAGTTCGCTCAGCACTCTAACCTACCCAATCTTTGGTAAAATTCTTCTTGTCAATAAATTTTCAGAAAGATCCAAGGTGTGCAATAAAGAGAGGCTCCCCAAAGATGGTGAAATAGTTCCTTGCAATCCTAATCAAGGAAGGATTATGACAACTACTCTTTCAATGTTTCTTCGACACCAAATTCCATTTAGGAGCATAGGTTTTTTGAGTTATCAGTTGTCGAGTTGAAAAGCGATCCACCATTTGATGTGATGGATTCTCTAAAGGCCAAAAGAGCCTCCATGTCCCTTTCATCACCATCGATCATTGATGATAGGAACTGGTATCGAGCTTGCTCCAACATATTACGCCTATTCAAATAATCAAAATCATCACGCTGAAGAGAACTTGACCCACCCATCTGGTCATACAAATACAAACCATTTGCCATATCAATCTGGAATATAAGCGCTACTTCTTTGAGCAACTAACATTTGTTTTACCAGTAGTTGCTGCTATTGGGAATAACATTGCAAAAAGAGGTCTGTATTGAAGTTTTTTTAATGGTGGAAGATAGGAAAAAGAAAATTGATATTATAGATACACACACACACACACACACACACACACACACTAGATCTTTTATGCGTGGAGAGATTTGTACTCAATTATTTAATTTCATTGGGCATTTAACAAATCAAAAGAATATATAGGTTTGTACTCAATTATTTATTTTGATCAGCTTGGAAACTTAATAGATCTAGGGTTGCTATGAATCTATGTTAATAATTTCATTAGTTAAACATAGGAGATTTTTAAGTATGCTATTGAGTTATCCAATTAGTTCATTTCTTTCATTTGTTTAACTTTATGTGTAATCATATATATGATATTTTCAAAACAAAATGAACTACCTATCTGCAGAGCATTTCTTGTGATATCTTTGCTTTTTCCAACCAAGCCTTCAAAGTAAACAATCAAAGATTAATTGATGTACTCTATTTGTATGTTTTGTCGGTCATAGCTTGTGTATTTATCTTGCAAGGCATGAGCTTTTATGAGATTAAAGCTGATTGGATGTTTTGGTATTGATACTTTTGGGTCTTTCTGTAATTGACATTTCTTTAGTATGGAAAACCTTTACTACTTTCATAGTTGTTGACCTTCATTTCTCTAGTTTAAGAAATAAGTTCTCCTCCAGCGTCCACATTAGCAAAATTTGGGAGGAAAGATGGGTTGTTTGGCTCTGTCTCATGCCAAACCCTTTGCTTCTTCGATGATCTTTTCAGCTCCGACATTTACAGCTACCTTGGTGGACAAAGACGACTTACAGAGGTGGATAAAGACGACTCGTGCTTTTCTACTATTTTCCCTTCTCGTTCTTTCCATATTTCAAGAATAATTGCACTTGAGCACTACAATAGCAGGAATTTCAAATGTGTTTTCCATGTCTATCTATTGGAATATTGTATCCATGTCCCTGAGTTGGGTTCATAATTTTTATAGTTTCTACAACTTTTATGTTCATGTTTGGGTTTTTGAGATAATGGGAAACTAAGTTTCTTGAAGTTTGTAATCCAAAATACCCACATATTATAAATGATCTTGGAAAATACCACTTGTATGGAGGTAGGATTGATCAAACGAGCAATGATTTTGTAAATAAAAAATACACGACATTCGTTCGACGATGATACCTATCTTGAGTTTTCAATATCTTAGACAGTGATGGCAATGGCATGGTTACTGCAGACGATGTACAAGGGTTACTGGAAAAACTTGGAATTCAACATATCTTTGATGATAATATGAACTTCATTTCATTTTATGTCATGACTCTTTTAATAGCTATTTTAGTTTTTGGTCTATGGTAGCCATTTTAGTTTTTGTTAGTTTATTTTATCTAAATTACTTTATTTTAGCTATATTACTGGTTTTCTTTAGTTATTGTTAAAAATTAATTTAATTTAGATTAAATTTATTTTAATTTTTGTTTAAGCTTAAGCTTTTAGCTTTGATTTAGTAGGTTGATTTCTGAATTTATTATTTAATAGTTTTGATTTTTGTTTGAATAATAATATTAGCATATAAATTTGAATTTTATCTATTTGCGCTATAGTTTGAATTATTTTAAATTAATCGTTATAGCTTGAGTTATTTTAAATTACTTTTAGTTAATTACTTTAATTTATTTGAATTTAATTTAATTTTTATATTAGTTTTTATTTTTATTCTTAGCTTTTATTCCAAGTTTATTTAGATTTAGTTTAATATTTTGTTTTAAGAAATTGTTGATTGTTTGGATTATAGGAGGATATGGAAAATTTTGAGGCACGGGATCATGAGAGACTAAAGAAACTCAAAGGGTTATAAAGGAGCATGAATACAAAGCTCAAGGGGTTCCATTTTTTTGCAAAAATAGACTTTTTGTACTAGTATGAGAGACTTATTCAGCATTCCTTTGCACCTCTGGGTGCAATTGCTAGTTACATCGTTACTGAATGCATACTGATAACTTGATCTGATTTCACGATTATTTTCATACATTGGTCACAAGATTTTCATACTCAGAAATGATAGCAATTATAGTTATTATTGTATTTCTATTTGAATCTTTGAAATTATGTGTAATGCAAGTGCAAACAAACATAGGATAGAATTTGATGAACAAATTGTTGTTTACAGAATGATTTGTATATCGTTTTGCTCATCATATGGTGAAATTTTTTTAAATACAATTAACATTATCTAAACTGTCAAATTCGATGGGTACCTTATTTTGAAATTTCAACCCTAAAATTTGATGGACTATCTTATTTTGAAATTTGAACCCTCAAGGAGCATAAGAAGCCAACATTCCACCGGATCAGTGATTTGATTTTGGTAGAGTTGCAATACCGGGTTTGATGTGACAGAGTGTGTGGGTGCATCCAGTTAGGATTCTCTACATCCTGCCTTGAAACGTAAGTGGGTGTGGCTAGTGGGGGGCGACAATCACTATTTTTGTGGATTTTAATTTATTTTAGGTTGTCCTAATGCTCACGGCTTAAATACAATGCTCAGAGTTGTATATTAGCCTAAATTAACAAATCAATATCAATAAAATTTATTTAAATATTATATATTTATTTCAGAGTTTGACTATTTGCAAGTTTTTTTATCATTGAGTCGAGAGGCTCATTTTATAGCCTAGTATGATGTGTAACCTTGTTCTTCTTTCTTCAAAGTCGAAATTTTGAGCCAAAAAAAAAAGTCTAAAAAAAAAGTTAAATTAAATAACTATACAAAACATTTAAATAATGTTTACTCATAAAAAAATTTACAAGTGAAGAGATTGAATCCCTCTCAACTCATGTTAGATCCATATTTAAAATAAATCTATACTATTTTATATAATGTTTAAATACAAAATTGTGAATACATCAAATTAAAAATCTTATTAATGAATCCATCCATAAATATTAATGAATCCTTCCATAAATATTAATGAATCCGTGCATAAATATATATTAAGGAAGTGGGCTTGCGGACAAACCGTACCATTATGCACAAATATATTTAAGGCGATGTCAGAACTCGATGGAAAGTGGGAAGCGGATTTGTGGCGAGTCTCAACATTATCAGGAGTATATGTTTATTCTCTGCAATGCCATAGTCCTAACGTTATCTGGAGTATATATTAGAGTAGTCTACCAAAGGTACAAATTGGTCTAGAAAATAGTAGAAATTTAAGCATGATTTTTGCTAAAATTTGACTAAAATTTTGGGAAATTTTAGTTATACCTATTAAATTTCAAATCCATTTCCACCATTAAAAAGTCAATTCAAATACTCTTATAATCATACATTTTGAATTTTTTTTAAATCAATCTAAAAATAACTTTTCAAATAAATATGATCTAAATAAACAATGCCAACCTCATATATGGACTATAATAACTCAAATGGAAAGGACTGAATGTGTGTGCAAAGCTGGTGTAGATCCGAGTGAATATACATGCATGTAATTCAAGCAAGTGCAAAAATCAATCATACGGCAAAACCATGAAGCTCATGAAGGGAGTCGCCGCAACGGCGACTATTAGTGCAAAAACAATGTTATGCATGTGACAGTAAGGAAAGGCAATGAAAAACTCGAAATAACACTTCTACAAGATGAAACAAATTGAAACACCAACTGTCATTCACTAAAACAAGGGAAAAAGAACTCATGCAAGCTGTAAAATAAAAAGCAACAGGAAAAAACGACAAAAGGCATGAAAATAAAAACTTACCCGAAAAAGTTGTGCCAACTGTGTCGAAGGTCCCTAGATGCCTCGAGAATGCCAAAGCTCCATGATCAAATGTGAAGAATGAGCTCCGAGGTATCATTTAAATAGATTTGGCAAAATTAGGGTTTATGACGTGCGTGCCACAAATCTAGGAAAAAGTGACACTTGGCAGGGAGTTTCTAAAATCAACTTTGCATGTAACTCCCGCTGCTAAAAATAAATCCCTAAAATCTAGTGATGCTTTTTCACTTTTTTCTTTTTACTATTTTGGGAAAAATTTCCCGACATGTAAGGAAGGATGGCGCAGTTTTGGAGGGAACCAGGCAACCTACCAGCACATGAAATGGAAAGTCACTGGAGGAAAACTTCTACGTTGTTTCTGAGCTAAGTGGCACTAGCTGGTTGGCCAACTTTCCGTAATTTCCCATAGCAATGCTGCTGGCCAATTCTGCTCTGCGCAATTCTGGAGAGCAGTGTCGGCTAGTCTACTCTACACATTTCTGTAGAGAAGTGTCGGCCAGCCTACGCTACGCAATTCTGGAGAGCAAGGTCGGCTAGGCTACTCTACGCAACTTTGGGGAGTAGTGTCGACTGGCCTGCTCTACGCAATTTTGAGTGAATGAGCAGCTTTTGGGCTGTTCTGCATAATTCCTGAGGGGAAGATAGACTGCCCTCCAGGATTGCACAATTTTGTCCAAGAGCCCATTGACCGATGTGAACCAAGTGTTGGGTCAGCTTGTGGTTCACTGACGAGACAAGTGAGTGAACACAAGTTGTTAAGCATCAGATGGAATCAAATAAACACAAGTACCTGATCAGTGTAGGATAGTTGCTATTATTTTGAGGAATGAGACTCTAAAACGAAGCGAAGGCAAAATTTTGGAGGGTGGTTGTAGCCGCTACAATAGAAGGTTATATCCCTACCATCCACCTAAATTTTATTATTGATTAAATTAAAATTGTAAAATTTATTCTAAAATAAACATTCCTATTAACATAATTGTTTTAAATTTTAACTTTAAATTATATGTATATTTTTTTGCCCGTGGAAAAAAATCGTAATTTCCATTAAATTTGAAAATTACATTTTGTAGATGTCATAGCATATGCAAATATGAGGTGACATAGCCTGGCAGAATACAGATAAACAAAGGAACAAAAAACTAAGTAACATGTGTTCCACGCAGGGAGAACTGAGATGTCAAAGTGGGGGGAAATCATGTTTTCCTCCCCTTTTTCTTCTCGACCTTGCGCCACTCTCCTTGGGACGATATCTTGGGAACAAGTTGAATTGGATTTTCAGCAGCTGATCGGGGATTTTCCTTGTCAGAATCGGAGGTGTCTAATGCATGCAGCCTTTTTGGTTCCACTAATTTCCATTATTTCTGATGTCTTTTCTGGTTGTGATTCCATAGGTCCTTGTGGAGATGTCTTTTGAGTTTCTATTTGATTGTTCTTATTTGGGATGGGATCTTCCTCCCCATAATCTCCCTCCTCTTGAGGTTCAGGATGGGGGAAAATTCCAGCCCTTTTGGTGTTTTTCAATTTTCTTCTCCCTTCGGTTATCTATTTTGTGTTTTGGGCATGCATTTTTTAGATGTCCTGTTTGCCGACATAGTCTGCTCCTGAATGTTGTATTTTCATAGGCGATTGTCTGTGTCCAACTTCAATCTTTGTGCTTCAGCTGTATGCAATCTGGTAATCCCTTACTAAGATCAACTTCCACACAGATGCATGCAAAAGTAAAAATTCTTTCTGTCACTCTTTGTGTGTCCATTTTAATATATCTGCCAATGGTATTACCTATACATGCAAGAACCTTTTGGTCCTAGAAGTGTATAGGGAGATTATGCAGACACCCACATACTGGCATCCTGGAAACAATCATGGTGTTGGCATCAAACTTCGGGAACCATGGAGTGATAGAAAGGCCCGAAGATCCCTAGAACCAAGGTCTCGCCTGTATCACTATGTCTCTTATCTATGTTGTTTGGAATTTGACTATGAAAAACCCTTTGGAGCAGAGATGAATCTCACAATTTAGAGTCCATTTTGTGAAGATCCAATGGAATAGTTCAAAAGGTTTTGGCCAAAAATCGTTGAAACGACAAATGATAGCTTGGGTTTCATAATTATTACATACCTTATTTGTTTATGATATATCTATTTTTAGTTCTTGTGTGTAGTTCAATTGCTCCACTATATATGGGCTGGGTTCAAATCTGGTCTGATTTGGAGCTACTCTAGGAGATTTCCCCCCTGGTAATATGTTCTTGAAAGATATTCCTTTGTTCCTGTGCTACTGATGTAGCTCTGGATTGTGTTTTGTTTTTGTGCTTGTCCCACTGCCTCCTTCTGTTTGTTTGGTTGAGCTGCTTGTCGCTGCACCTCCTCGTAGTCTCAGATTGAGTGTCATGGTAGATTCTGGCCTGATGTTGTAATTCATAATAAATTTGTAATCCTGTAGTGTTCTGCCCCAAAATAGCAGGTATTGTTGTCTTTCCGGGTAGCTGGTATGATACGCAATGTTATTCTTCATATTTATAACATTGTCTGTTGCGTAGACCCAAATCAAGGTAATTTTCCCCAAAGGGAATTTAATAAAGATTTGGAAGCGATTAGGGTTTGTCCCGCCAAATCCGGCACTGGCATTCATGAACCAGGGTTCGATCTGAGAGTCTTTCCCCACCGCATATGCATCTTCAGCTGCGTCAGCCCCTGTGGCCTCGCAAAAGGTGGACATGGGATTCACAGACGAAATCCTCTGCGCCAAGAAAGCCTTCGTGGCCAACTTCGAGAGCTCGATGGACCAGAGATTCATGTTGATGATTCGGTCTTCCAGTACTTAGTGGTCATAAACCGCCTTTAGCACCGTAATGTCCTTCTGGCCCTCCGCAAATTCTGGTCCGTCTGTCAAAACCCTGACGGGCTTCTCTAGATCTTCAATGGCCCTCCGCAATCTCCCATCATAGCTGAGGCAGAGATGCTTGCCGCAGCAGAGCCGGATGACCTCCTTCAACCCAGATTCAAACATCATCGAGCGATCGTTGTTCCAGGCAGAGATTTCCTCCACCACCACTTTGATCTTCGGGCACTTGAGCTCAATCATGGCCATCGTCGGCCCTCCTGCATACCCTGCCTCGATGCGGCAAATCTTCACCATGGTCGCGAGTTCGAATATGATGAAGGGACTTGTTGAGAAAGCCCTAGCCGCCGCGTGATTCTTTTTCCTCCTAATTACTCTTGTTGTCATCTAAATTATATGTAATTATTACATTAAATTAAAACATTTCAAATAAACATATATAAGTACATTTACTACTAATTTCATTCATTAAAATTCAAAAATATTTATTAATGTGAAATTCTATTTTTTTATTAGAAAAAAAAACATATTATTTCAAAATTAATAAAAAAATTACCATCTTTCACCAAATTTTTCTCTATATTTATGAATAGTCCATATTACAAAAGACTTTTACTGAACTAATCTTGAATATGGCTTTTTTGGGTTGCATTCATAACTGATCAAGTGATTAGTTTTTAAGTTGCATTCATAACCTACCAAGTCATAAGTTTTATTCATAAGCTTGGTTTTTATAAAGGATAATTTACATGATTTTCAGAGCAATTTTTCATTTTATCATTCCAAAGATACTAAAAATTTTATCACTTTAAATATACATTAAGTTATTGAATATTTTTAATATATTTTTCATTATATTTTGAGATAGTGGAAATCATTCCAAATTTTCATACATTTTTCATTATAGGTTCTAAATCATTCAAGATTTTTTCTTTTGTTCTAAAAGTTCAAAAAACAATATTAAATACTCTATATACTTCAATATAAAGTGTAACATATGCAATAAATAACTTGAAATTTAATAAAGTACATCTACCTATACAAAATAACTTTAAATCCTAACATATATACAAAATATAAAATTATATATAATTCTTTAAATCCAACCATTTACACCTAAATATACACAACATTAATACACTTTTATTTTATACATATATAAAGTACTCTCATATTTTATACATGTATATAAAGTACTCTCATGAAAATGCAGTATGCAACCAATACTAACAGCAACTATAAAGTACTCTCATGAAAATGCAGTGTGCAACCAATACCAACAGCAACTACATGTCGACTGTGCCTGCCATTTACTGTGAAAACATTCACCTAAACACATTTTAGTAAATACTATACTAAACCAAACATACAGTAAATTTAAAGGTACGAATCTCTACATTTTGGTACGTGAGATGAGCGAAAGTGGAAGGTAGGCAGACGCTTTAAAGGAAATACAACCTCAACGCACCAAAAATCCTTTGTGTCTTTCTGAAATAGCAACAGACTTTTCAGAGCGTTGTTGTATGGATATTTTTTTGGATAGCGTTGTTTAAATATTTTTTCCATAGGGTTGTATTGATATGGATATATTTTTGGATTTAGTATTTTGGAAAATTTGGGTAAGATATTCACAAATTTTTAATAATAATCCGATCAAAATAAATATATAAAAAAATATAACAATTTTTCCAAGACCCCTTAATGTTCGAACTGTATATAAAAAAAATATAACAATTTTTCCAAGACGCCGTAATGTTCGAACTGTAGGAAATTATAATGTCAACCCTCCATTTTTGTGTGGACGAGCGCCATGTCTAGCGGAGCGTGCAGTGGCTTCAACCTTCCCTGACCCGAGGTACTCCGGATTTCTGGTACCACGATACACGATGGATGTGATGCTTGTGTTCGCATGATACACGATGGATTGACTTGAATTCGATGGGAACAACGCTAGGAAAAATAATCTCCGCCGAATCGGCATTTTAGAAGACAGGTCCACAAAGATGTCAGCGGACGAGTTTCCCGTATATCACTGGTTACAGGGAATTGTCTGTCACCTGGGGATTTGCTCTTGAAATACATTTAATTGTTTTCCAAATAAATAATTGAAATGGCCATGAGAGCTGCTTTCGATTTCAAATTTTTACCTTTGTTGAATATGAAGTTACTTCAATATAGTTGTCAGGTGTGACTTAATGATTTTGGAAAGTTAGTTGTGTATGAAGTTACTTCAATATGGTTGTCAATGTGACTTTTGGAAAGGGCAAGATCTAACCAGCCTGCCATAGGGTATTAAATCACTGTTTAGCTACATGCCTTTTAACTTTATAACACATCCCATTATTTTTCATTTTTCTCGTTATGTCGGTTGGTGTGTTATAAAGTTAAAGGGCATGCAGCTAACCAGTGATTTAATGCCCTATGACAGGCTTGGTTAGCTCTTGCCTTTGGAAAGCTGGTTTTTTATAAGATATTATTTCCAATGGCTAGTATTTATAACTTTTAAATTAAAATAAATTGTAATAATATTTAAATTTATAGGATTGTTTTTAGTGTGATTTTATAGACTTTCCGATGGTGGAATTTGGGTGTAAAAATTGAAGTGAAATCTTTATTTGTGTTATAAACTAGTTTTTTTTACTGTAAAATCAATGTGAAAAACCCTGGGGCACTTCAATTGTGTAAGGGTTACCCATCAAGCTTGTGATTCAATAAATTCGTGTCAGATTTTAGAGAAATTAGACCGGAAAACCCACTTGAAAGCTTCTAAAAAAATCTCACTAAAGACAACTCGATAATGTATAATGTTTAACTTTAAAAAATAAATATTTATTTTTGAATATTATTAAAAACTATTGTTCAAATATTTGATTGAACTATAATTTGAAGTTATTATTGTAGCCTTTGCACAATATAATGTTATGTGAATAATTGTTTTACATATTGTATGCCATGATTTATGGGTATAGTTGCAATATCCCTGTAGTGATTTTTTCTTTTTAAATTTTGCAAGAAAACCATCCAAAAATAAAATATTTGAAAATAATTCATACTCACTTAAATAACATATTTAGCATATTTGAAAAGTAATAAGATGTAAATAAATATACTTACCATGAATTATTTTCCACTTTTATTTGTGTTTTCCTCAACAAGTTATGTAGGAGTAAAGCTCTGACTATGTAGACTTACTAGCAAGTACTACCACCAAATTTATTAATGTCATTGTGTCTTGTGTCTTAGCATGCAATTAATGTATCTACTTCACATTTCATTTATTAATTCCTACCAAATACGATGTCATTTGCCTAATTTAAGCAAGTTTTGCATTAATTAAGGAAATGAATAAGATGTAAATAAATATACTTAGCATGAATTATTTTCCACCTTTTTTTATGTTTTCCTCAACACCTATGTAGGAGTAAAACTATGTAGACTTACTAGCAATTACTACCACCAAATTTATGAATGTCACGGTGTCTTGTGTTTGAGCAAACAATTAATTTATCCACTTCACATATCATTTATGAATTCCTACCAAATAGGATTCCATTTGCCTATTTATCATTATTAGTTTAGTGTTGACCAATATCCATATAAATTAAATGGTTGGTAAACACAAATAAACATCAAAACAATCATGTCATGATACATCTAGCATTGCCCAAATAAATAAATAAATCATAAAAAGTATTATTATTATTATTATTATTATATATTCCAAAAAACATGTAACAATATTTTTAATTAATTAATTTGATATAAATTAATTAAAAGAATATAACTAAGTTGGAGATAAATCTTAACACTTACTATGAATATTCTTCCTTGTTTCTTGGAGGTTAAATTTCTACCCTCCACCTAATAATTACTAGTAATTAAATTAAATTTGTGGAAAACCTATTCTGAAAAAGACATGAGTCCTAATAACTAGAGTGCATTTTTTTCCAAACCAACTAGAGTGGCATGAGAATAAGTCACTCTTACCCTGCAACACTTGTTGTTAGTTTTACATAGTCAAGTTGATGGGCGTATATTTTGGAATAAAAGTTCCAAAATTTTAATTTAAATATCAATAAGTATTAAGTAAATAGTGAGATTTAATTTCCACTAAATATTCTTAGTAGTAATCACATATCAAAACTTAATATTTATCTCGCATAGGGTCTTGGATATTGGTGCTCCTTGATGTGAATATCAGGATGATATATTGGACATGATGAAGATGGAGTCGTGCCAAGCTTACAAAAAAAAGTTAATATTTATCTCAAAAATAGTTATGTCATTTTGTCATTTTAATTTAATTCACTCTTTAAAAATAAAAGGTCATATATCCATATGTCATATGAATACGAATTATTGTTTCTGGGCCTTGTGGAATTAATAAACCATATATTTCCAAATTAAAAATCTCAGTGATAGGTAAATCTTAGTAGTTAATAATTTGGTTATATATAATAATAATAATATAAAATAAAATTATAATTATTTTATTTTATGTTTTTTAAATTATGTTCAAAAATTTTAATTTAATATCAATTATTATTAGGTGGATTGTAGGGATTTAGCTTCCACATAATATTCTAAAATATTCTTAGTACTATTCACAAATCAAATTAAATGTTAAAATTTATTTTCAATTTACATTTTTGTCCTTTTAATTAAATTGCTTAATTAAAAAAATTCTCATATGAACAAGTGTCATATGAAATGAGTTTTGGTTTTCTTAGGCTTGTCATATTGATAAGTCATGGTATTGTCACAAAATCTATTTACATCTTAAGAATAGTATTGTCACAAAATATATTTATATCTTTAGAATCTCCACGATAAAGTGGAGTTGAATCTCTATAGCTGAGAATTTTATGGCATGGTTTTTTAATATATATGTTTAAGCTATATATTAATTCTTTTTATAATTAATAATAATAATAATTTAAACTAAAGTTAGAATTTAGTTATTTTTTATGATTTTGTTATTTTAATGTGAGATGTATTATAAAATAAGTGTTTTGATAGATATCATGGTTTGATGTTTCTTGGTGTTTATGAATCATTTAATTTATATGAGTGTAATGATTTTAACAATATAATCTATTATAAAATAATTGTGAAAAAAAACTTACACCTTCCAAAAACTTCCAATTCATTTCATTTCTATGTGGAAATTTCAATAATCAAATATCACTGGGTTTGAATACGTGAGGAACGATACTTAATATCTCCCTATCTTACTAATAGAAACAAGATTTGATACTGCATTTTTATTGAATACTCTTTGAATGACGTGCTAATGATATGATGCAACGGAGCACCATTAATTACATCGAAAGGCGTTTTATTTATGAAGTTTGCTAGGCAAATATTGTTTAGCCCAACCCGTCCCCTCCCTCCATTTTTGTTATTCTTTCCTATTATAGTTCAACACGTGTAAAATTTTATCAAGCTCGATCCTTTCCTATTTCTCTGGCTGCACCAAGTACAACCACCCTTCGAAGAGGAGTTAACTTTGTTGTTTAAGTACAACCTTCTTCGACTCGCATTTTCCCTACACAGAATCGGTTGCAGTTGACACACATCCAATATCTTCCTCTTCCTTGGATTCATCAAGGGAAAGAGATTAAGGTGAAGAAAATGAGGCGGGAAGAACACGACGGTGGTTCCATTAAGTCTTGTTCCAAGGACGTGTTATTCGAGGTGTTGAAGCATTTAGATTTGAAGTCTCTAGCGATCGCCGCCTCTGTGAGCCACCACTGGAAGCGCTCCACCGAAGAGGAGGTGATGTGGGAAGGCATTTGTGCCAAGCATTGGCCTGAAGAGGTTTTGTATGCTTCCGAGTCGGGGTAGCTAAGGAGCATTGTTTTGGCCTTGGGAGGCTTTCATCGTCTTTATGTAACTTGCTTACGACCGCTACTAGATCCTTTGCATCATCTTCTGGCTCAACCTAACAGGAAAGAATGGAGTAAAGACCAAGTCCATCTTTCTCTTTCACTCTTTTCCATTGACTATAACGAGAGATTGGGGCATCAGTCCAATTGCTCCATATCTTTGAGGTTTCTTTGCAAGCCCTCTCATCATCTCACCTCCTCCACTTCTTCCTCTTCTTCATTTTCTTTGTACAAGGGAGCTCCCTCTTCATCTATAGGTCTCTAATTGTGGTGACACGCGTGCGCCCCATATAAGTGTTAGTAGTAGCTCGAGTTGTTATGATGCTTACGTTATTTGCAATGAAATTCCCAACAGCAGCAACCACGAGTGCAACAACTTTTAGTGGCTCAAAGAAGCAACGGTCATATTTCCAAATTGATAGGGAAAGTGGTTTGTTCTCTTCAACCTCATGATTCTGATTATTTGAATAGGTGTAATATGTTGGAGCAAGCTCGATACCAGTTCCTATCATCAATGGCCGATCTTGATGAGAGGGATGTGGAGGCTCTTTTGGCCTTCAGAGAGCCATCACATCACACTTTCCAAATGGACGGTTGGTGGAACACTATCCAAATGGATGGTTGGTGGATCACTATCCAAATGGAGAGTTGATAACTCAAAAAACGTATGGCCTTGGAATGGAATTTGGTGTCGAAGAAACACTGAAAGAGTAGTTGCCATAATCCTTCTTGGATTAGGATTGCAAGGCACCATTTCGCCATCTTTCGGCAGCCTCTCTTTATTACGCACCTTGGATCTTTCTAGAAATTTATTGATAGGAAGAATTCCACCAAAGATTGGGCAAGCTAAAGCACTGAGCAAACTTGACCTCAACTCTAATGAATTGTTGGGTACTATTCCACAACATTGTCTAATTTCACACAACTTCTATCAATCTATCTTTCAAGGAACAATTTGACATGCATGATACTGACAGAATTTGGTCATATAATCAAGCTAGACATCTTGGCTTGTACTGAAATGTTCTAACTAGAGGTGTTCCAAATTTTTTGGGCAGCTGCACATCTATTCGAAACTATTTAAAAATTGTAAATTCAAAACAACAATCTTAATGGTGAAATTCCTTAGGTTTTGTGTCGAGGACACACACCTATCTCGACTTTTCATACAACTCTCTCTAAGTGGTGAGATAGTTCCAACACTAGGCAACTATACTAAGCTATCGTCCATATAATTTTATAGCAACCTCTAAGTATTTAAGCCCAGTGAGATTGGAGGTGCAGTCCCACTCTTGTGGGACCACTTTGGATCTTCCACCTCTCTGGCCAGAGTGCTCTCATTGTCCTAGAAATTCAAGTTCCAGAGCAATGTATTGAAATACAAGGATGTGTCCATGTGACCCTTGTCGCCCTTTATGCACTACGAGGGTATAATCTGGTGAATCGAAATCAAGGCCATGAGGATGAACGAGAGCAACGATACTCTTGCCCCCTCCCAAACCGACATGACAGTTGTCACCCTTTATGCACCGCGAGGATATAATCTGGCGAATCGAAATCAAGGCCATGAGGATGAACGAGAGCAACGATACTCTTGCCCCCTCCCAAAC
>APFE030959478.1:0-21816 GCA_000404065.3 Pinus taeda
TATATATATATATATATGTATGTATGTATATATATATATACATATATACATATATATATATTTATATGTATATATATGTACATATATATACATATACATATGTACACACACACACACACACATATATGTGTGAGACATACACACACATATATATATGGGACATTCACGGATTTATGTATGGGGTCGAGATGGAACTAATACTGAAGACGCGACTGCGCATCGAGGTGGGTCAGGGTTAGCTTTACAAGCTCTGTTCCCCTTGCTCCATTTCGCTCATGTACACCTCTGCCTGTTGCACTCCCATTACCCGCTTTACTCTTTTGCTCCCCTCGACAGTCTCCTACTACCTGTTACCTTACTATTGTTGCGATTCCCCAAAGTAACGCTTACCGAACGGTCTTGGTAGCTAGCGTGGTTATTTCATGGACTATCGGCTACGGACATGGAGATTAACCAGGTACACACACACACACACATATACATATATATATACATACATATACATATATATATATATGTATATATGTATATATATATTTATGTATGTATATGTATGTTATATATGTATATACATACATATATATATATATATAATATGTTATAATGTATGTATATATATATGTATATATATACATATATGTATATATACATATACATATGTACACACACACACACACACATATATATGTGAGACATACACACACATATATATATGGGACATTCACGGATTTATGTATGGGGCCAAGATGGAACAAATACTAAAGACGCGACTACGCATCGAGGTGGCTCAGGGTTAGCGTTACAAGCTCTGTTCCCCTTGCTCCATTTCGCTCAAGTACACCTCTGCCTATTGCACTCCAATTACCCGCTTTACTCTTGTGCTCCCCTCGACAGTCTCCTACTACCTGTTATGTTACTATTGTTGCGATTCCCCAGAGTAACGGTTACCAAATGGTCTTGGTAGCTAGCGTGGTTATTTCATGGACTGTCGGCTATGGACATGGAGATTGACCAGGTAAATTATTCAGAGGACCCTTTTGCCTCGGTCCCCATCTAAACAACCACACCTCCCTCGATATCAGATGTGTCATTGCCTTCGAACCCTATATAAATATACATATACATATACGTATATATACATATATGTATATATACATGTACATACATATACATACATATACATACATATACATATACATATACTAACATAGCAATACATATATATATATATATATATATATATAATATATATATTATATAAATATTAATATTATTTTCTTATCTTTAATATCTACACACACGCGACTGTGCATCAATGTGGGTTAGAGTTAGGGTTACAAGCTCTGTTCCCCTTGATCTGTTTCGCTTTGGTACACCTCTTCTTGCTGCACTCCCATTACCTGCTTTACTCTTATGCTACCCTCGGTGGTCTCCTATTGCCCGTTACCTTACTATTGTTGCGATTGACGGTCCTGGCAGCTGGCGCAATTATTTCGTGGACTGCTGGCTACAAACATGGAGATTAACCAGGTAGATTATTCGGAGGACCCTTTTGCCTCGGTCCCCATCTGGATGACCACACCTCCCTTGATATCGCATGTGTCATTGTCTTTGAACCCTGCCTCCTTTTACGTTTTCCCCTAGGCAGCTAACTTTCCCTTTCACTCTGAACTTGAAACCTCGTGTTCGGCTGATAATCCGCGTAATGTCCCCTCTCCAGGCCGAATTGCACTACACCTCCTCCTTCGTCGGCATCCCTACATTTTTTGGCTTCTTGCATAGTCCCTGACCCCTCATTTTACCCTCCGGGTTTTTCCATATCCCCTTCTGTTGCTATATCGACCCACCTCTCATCCCCTGGGCTGAATATAAACCCCCCGGATGTGCCCCTTGGTCCTTTGCACTCCATTGTATCTGTTCCTTCCACATCTGGTTATTTTGAAGGGTCACTGACTAGACTGGAGGTTGACAAATCTGAGCAGTGTGCTGATGATTAGAACTGCCTCTTGAACTCTTCCGAGAAGCAAAATCTGACTAGATACCAAAGCAGGGCAAGAAATCCAGGTGTGTGAAAGAAAAGAACCAGGACGTATCCCTCCGTTTTGGTGAGGGCATACAAATGGGCAATGTTGTTGATACTACAGATAGTGTTTTGGTTGGCCGCGTACGGGGACATACATATTCTTCAACTAGGCTCAAACAATGGATATCGGAGATATGGGGGAACATTTCGACTGAGCTACCATCTGTTACTTCTTCGGCTCGTGGATGGTTCACCCTTCGTTTCTAGAGGGAAGACTACACATCCTGGGTGCTATCTAAATTCTGGCACATTGAGCACACTTCGGTGCTACTCAAGAGATGGAGCCCCCTTGTTTGATCCATAATGGGAACAATTGGGAGTTGGTCCACTCTGGGTTAGACTCCTTGGGTTACCCTTGCACTTTTGGTCAGAGGATATCTTTCAATGCATTGGGAACGCCCTTGGCACATATCTGGAGTATGACAATTCATACCTATCATCTGGCAACATGTCCCTGGCTCAGATTTTGGTTTATTTGGACACTAGGGAGGGGCTAGAGGAACACATCGCTCTCCATTGGAAGCAGTATATGCGCACTCAGATATTGGACTATGAGGGTGTACCATTCTGCTGTAGGCACTGTCGCAAAGTTGGACACCTATACAAGGAATTCCCTCTAGTAAAGCATACCTATGTTCTAGAGCAACAACTGAAGGCACCTGAGAACATTCCTAGGGTATCTAAACATCCAACTACCACTAGATCCAAACCGATCAAGGCGGCCAAAGTTTGCAAGAAGAAGAGCGACACTGCCCATACTTAGTCTCCCTCGCCTCCACTGACCAGGGCTCGGGCGACAGCGAAGATGGCACTCTCTTCGGGTAATCCTAATATTTTCTCTTTTATTAATTATCTTACTTCCACTGCTTCTATTTCATACACCACTACATCACATTGCATTTCATCATCTGTACTGGCTCCCCCTCGCTATCCTACCCATTGAATCCCCCCCCACCAATTTTCTCTTGTACTCCTCCCTCCTTCCCGGACCAATCCTCCTTAGGGACTCCCTCTATGGGTTCAGAGTCTTAAAATCAATCCCACTCCTATAATCTATGATCCACAAACCATCCCCTGGCTTTGTTGGGAATTGGTTTTATCTCCCCCCTTGGCCTTCAAAACCACCTCGGGGCTGACCCTCCTCCATTTCCAAGGCCAAGGTACAAGCAGGCATGGATGTGGTTGCTGGTCGCCAACTTTCCATTGACCAGGTTCTTAGAGAACAGAACACCCTGGGATCTTTCCCCTCATGAAGCCGCTCTCTTTCAATTGTCGAGGGTTAGATAGTCCCGCCAAAATCGTAGACTATTGAACCTCGATCAGGTGGAAATTATCTTTCTTCAGGAGACACTTGGGTTCTTTGAGCACACCATCCCTTTACCGGACTCTATGATACCAGGATGGCATTTTCACACCTTGGATGTGAATGGGAGATCAAGAGGGATAGTTTTGGGATTTAACCCAAAGCTGATTAAACTGAACAACATCTGGGGAGGATATGGATACACCGGGGCAAACATTTTCTCATCTGAGCTTTGTCTCGACATTAGGTTGATAGTAAATGTTTATGGACCCTGTCAAAACCGGGAAATTTTCTGGGAAGATCTCCTTCAATCCAGTTCTCTACAAGTGGATAATATCATATTGGGAGGTGATATGAACTTTTCTATAGGGTACGCTGAATCATGGGGACATAATGCACAAATTGATTCACCATCATACACTTTTGAGGCTCTTCTTGAGGAGCACGGGCTAATTGACATCCCTAATCCACGGGGGATGCCATGTTGGTGCGCAGATTGGATCACTTCCTTATCAAGGAGCGACTTTTAGGACAATGTTGTATCTATAGACAATGGGTTGGTTCTGGAGGGATGTATGATCACTCACCTATTTATCTTGAGCTAAGTGGCCAATAACACAAGCCCAAAGCACCTTTTAAAGTCAATGCATCATGGCTAAAGGACCCTGAGTATATTTGGCTTGTATCTGGACACTGGAAGGCTAACCCTCCAAGCGTAGGTAGGAATATATCGGAAGGTTTTGCTCAAAATCTCAAAAGCCTTAAGCGTCTCTCTATGAACTGGGCTCATAACAAGAGGCTTCGTGATGATGAAACCCTTTGTAACATTGAATCTTAGATAGAAAGTTTGGAAAATGAGCATGGGCGCTGCTATCTAATTGTTGACCATAAAAATCACCTCACCTCTCTTGTTACCCAGAGGGACAAAATTCCGAAGGACAAAGAAGAATCATGGAGGCTTTGTAGCAGAGCCATATGGCTACAAGAAGGAGATGAAAACAACAAGTTCTATCATAAATTTGCTAATGGATGCATGACGATCAACACTATCTGGCAAATGACCAATGAGCAGGGAATTTGGGTACATTCTTTTCAAAACCTGGCAACCCTTGGGACCACTCATTTTAGGAACCTCTATAAGGCACCCCGCAGTGCATCATTAGAAGAAATCATAAGAGTGGCCCGTCTTTTTCCTTGCTTTGTTGATTAGGAGGATGCAGAGGATTTGAGAAAGCTTATATCGATGGGGAGATTGAATCCATATTGAAATGGTTCAAGAAGGACAAGATCCCCAGCCATGATGGATGGCCTGTGGAGTTTTACACAAGTTTCTTCGACATACTTGGTGAGGATCTACTCAAGCTCATTGAAGAATGTCACACCTCTTGACGCATGTATGAGGCTTTCAATTCTACATTTATAGCGCTCATCCCGAAATTGGATTATCCGTAATCCTTCAACGAATTCTGACCTATATCGCGTTGCAATTGTATCTACAAAATCATTGCCAATCACCTTTGACCCATCCTCTCTGTACATATCTCATCCGAACAATTTGCTTTCCTCATGGAATGCCAAATACATGAAGCTATTGGAACAACTCAGGAGGTCATACACTCCATCAAGTCTAAAAAACTGAAAGGTATGATCCTAAAGGTAGACCTTTCCAAATCTTTTGATCATGCTAGCTGGTTATATCTTAGAATTGTCTTAACTCATTTGAGGTTTCCTACAGAATTCATTAATTGGATTATGTGTTGTATAACAAGAGTTTCTTTCATTGTTCTTATAAATGGATCAGCCTCTCCATTCTTTCACTTGGAAAGGGGACTCAGACAGGGATGTCCCCTCTCCCCTCTACTTTTTTTACTTATCGTGGAAGGACTCAGAAGGCTTATACTGGAAGAGCGAAGGCTGGGGCACATATAAGGCATTAAGATTACCAACAAATGTACTTTGACGCATTTGCTATTTGTAGATGATGTCCTGCATATTCTTAAAGGAGGTATTGGGGATTTGACAGGTTTATCCGTTGTTATGACACTATTCGGTGTAGCCATGGGGATGGAGATCAACAACAACAAATCTACCATCACTACAATGGGATGCTCACCTCATGAAATTCATTTTTCCCTTCACAGGTTCCCTTTCACCTTACAATCCATGGATGATGGCCTAAAATATCTTGGTTATCAGCTTAAGCCTCATCACTACAGAATTGCGGGCTGGATATGGTTGGTTGCTAAGATCGAGAAAAGGTTTAACATATGGCATGATAAATACCTCTCAAGAGTTGGACGACTAGTTCTCATTAAATTTGTATTGAAGGCTACCCCAGTTTACTGGATGTCACTGGCTTGGATCCCTAGGGGCATACTCTCGAGGATACAAAATATATGTTGCAGATTCCTTTGGAAAGGTCAACATGAAGGCAGACTATTTGCTTGGGCTCGCTAGGAGCTGATTGCTCTATCCAAGAAATGGTGGGGGGGGGCATCAAAAGCTTGTCACATTTCTTTTCTGCTCTTTCTGTAAAATTGGGGTGGCATCTTTTCACATCATGAAGCTTATGGACTACGGTAGTCACCAAAAAATACATACGTCCTCACAACATCATGGACTGGATACAACTACCCTTCTAGAGCAGAGTAGACATCTCAATAATATGGAATGTTGTACCCAGTTCTATTACCTATATTCAAGAAGGGATTACATGGAGAATAAAATCATGCTCTTCGGTTAGAATCAGGTTGCATTCATGGATTGGCAGTGGGAACGCATACAGGCTCCCTCATTACTTAATCACACATCTCAATAATGCGGACTTTTTACATGTCGATCATATTGCTGATCCGGAGAACACCAACCTTTTCACTCAAGCCTGGAAATATGCAAATAAATTACACCTCCTTGATATTTGGCATCTTGATTGGGAATAATACATCAATGCTCTTATTGAATCTCATATTTGGATCACAACCGATGAAGATGAATTGATGTGGGTTTTGGAAAAAAATGGGAAGTATACACCCAAGGATGGATACCCTATCATCTTCGCGGCACAACGATCACCTATTCTGGAAAGGTGGTGGAGCCTGTTGTAGAAACTGAAAGCACCTCCCCACTCCCGCCTGTTCATGTGGACGGTGCTCTAGAAAAAAGCCCCGATAAGGGATAATATCATGAAACGCTCCTTCAATGGCCCACATTGGTGCTGTTTATTTAAACAAAACTCTGAATCTGCTGAACACCTCTTTCTTCTATGCCCGTTCACACTGGAACTGTGAAATATGCTTATCTCATCTATTCCCTTACCCCTTTGATGGCAGGGCAACTCTTTAATAGATGCCTGACACTCCTGTTGGGCGATAGGTCAAGCCACACAAAGCCATGAACATTCCTATTCTCATATGCTGGGCCATTTGGTTAGCAAGGAACCAGATTATATTTTGTAACCACCCACCTAACTGGAACCTCATCTCTACCTGGTTTCAGTCCATTTATAATCTCATCCCTAATGATAATCTTCCCATCACCAATCGCCCTGTTATCCCCAAATATATAGATAAAAACATTCCATGAGCATATTACGATAGGTCTACACAAGAGGAAGGATGTTGGGGGGGGGGGGGGGGTTGTGCTGTACTTCACCTATCTAATTTCCATTTTTTCAAAATCCAGATGGGGTTGGGCAATGGAACGAATAATTTCGCTGAGCTCATTACACTCAGACACCTTCTCCAATTTGCATTACAAAAAAAAATGTAGAAGATTACAAATATTTGGGGATTCCAAGATCATAATTGATTGGTTCAATAATATTATTGTCTGTCATGCATATTCTCTGAGGCATATTGTGGATGAGGTACATCGATTAAAGACACATTTAGACACCATTGTTTATCATCATATATACAGGGAGCATAATCAAATTTCTCGTCGACTATCCAAGGAAGCTGCGGTCCAACCTAGAGGTTCATGGATGATTCAGGAGAAGAGGTACACGAACCACTATTAGTACTACCACAAACAATGTATGGACATCAGAGCACAGGGGTCCGATGGGCTTGTTTTTCGTGTATATATTTTGATACCTCATTGTACATGTTTCAATTAACATTATGATGTATATTTTGATAGATACACTATCAATACTCCCACAGGGAGATTTTTTTGTACTCAGTTATTTTTTGAAGGGCGAGTCGCCCCAACTACAACATATGCTACAAAGCATCTACAACATGTAATTTTCTTAATATTAATAAAAATTACGATTTTTCCTTGGGGAAAAACTATATATATATATATATATATATATATAGTCGGAATTGGATCATTGCATTCTTTGTCATCCATCTCAATGCATTTGGAGTGGAAAAAGTGGAGGAATTAACTCACGGGACCGTTTTGATTGGTGGGATCTAGTTTGGTGAAATGGTGTTTGAAACCTTTCGGGAGCATTTTGAGGCATCAAACGACGTTTTTTGGGGGTAAAAATTTGTCACGAGAGTGCCACGCCTTTTAATGTTATTCTACACATAGAAATATTTCCAACGACGCAAGAATCACGTCAATTGGAGTCTGTATGCAAAAGTTATGCCACTCAAAATTTGACCTTCCTATTTTCAAACCTATAGTTTGGGAGGATGCCACGTCAACCCACATTATTCATGTAAAAGGGGATAACCACGTGTTTGTGATGTAAAAAACTCTAGAAGTGTCTATTTTCTAACTCTAGTTAAGAGTTGATGTAGTCAAAATTAACCACTAGTAGGCTATCAGGCTATGTTATAACCGGGCCACTAGGAGGAAGAGGCATTCCATTCTTTCAAGAGAATTTTGTTCCATAGCTGAGAAAAGATAGCCAGGAGAGATAGGAGGTAGAGCACACAGAGAGAATCTATGCACTGTAGCAGCCCATGGGCCACATGCATTACTTCTTTGTATCTGCAGCCATATTCCAAGACAAAGAAAGAGAGCAAAGCGGCCTCATCTTCCAGCTGGGTTTTCTCGTGAAAGGGTTTCTCATAGAGAATATATTGTGTATTATGTGTGTGAGCTTATTTTGTCGTTCTCTAATTTTCTGCTTGATTTACTTTTACATGTGTGCACTAATTACAGTTAGTTTTACAGATCTAGAATTAAATAAATTTTTAATAGTGTAGAATCACATATTTTTAATATAATATTATCATATATGTTGTGACAAACTGTCCAGTGGAATATCGATGACATTTTATGGGTCGTTTGGTATCAAAGCAGGTTTCTTTGGTATTTTGTAGAGATTGCAGGGATCTAGATCGGCGGGACTGAAAATCCTAAAAGCCTAATCATGGGCGACGAATTTGTAAACGAACCTCGTGATCCTGTAGAGGTGAGGTTTTAGTGTCTTGAAGAAAAAGTCACGGATATAAAATGCAATGTAAACCTCCTCATGGAAACCTTAAGCAATAAGTTGGGGATATTTGGAGAATAAGGGATTTTAAATGCAGAGGACAAATTAGAAGGGGGATCGGGAGATCAGGAAGACGCAGACAACCAATTGAAGAAAGAAACTAGAAAATATCAACCCAATTCTAGTGACTTGAACCAATCCCTATTTAAAGTGGAAGCAAAAGTCGATATCAAGCCATACCACATCGAGATTGACGCTTTGAAGATGAACCACTAGTTGCAACAACTGGAATTTTATTTCAGTGTCCATCAGATAGAGGAAGGGTAGAACATCTCATTCGCGCGACCAAAATTGGAGGTCATGCACTGACTTGGTGGGAGAGCCAAATGGAAACCCTGAGGTTGGATGGAGAACCACTGGTGACTAAGTGGGAGGATTTCAAAACCCTCATTAAGTCATATTTTTATCCCATTGGGTTCGTCGAAGACTAGTGGATCCAGTGGCATTACTTCAGGAAAAAGTCGGGCCAAAGCATGCAGGAGTACACCACATAATTCAGAAATATGGATATAATGTTAGGTATCTCTCCAAAGAACCCAGATGTAATCCTCAAGTATTTAGGGGGTCTGCACTGCCATCTGTGTGAGCAAGTGATGTTTTTCAAGCCCAAAACGGTGGACGAGGCTTGTGTACAAGCATAGTAACTAGAGAACATAGGTCTGAAAAGAGCGCAATCAAGTGGATTGAAGAAAAAGGAGCAACATGACACTTCTAAGGAGGGAATAAGAAGAAAAAAAGGGGAAAAGATAAAAAAATGGAAGCCACAACACACCAGTGCAAAGATCCTAGCAACCACTTCAACATTGATAGCCATACAGAGTAGAAGAGTTGAAAGTTGCATCCAGAGTTAAAACTGAAGAACAAGAAGAAAGATAATAATAAGAAGAATCTCATGGCCACTGACTCGAGTAACCAAGTTGAAAGTAGCTTAGATGTGGATGAGAAGATCGTTTGTAAATCGGTGCAGAAAAAGGTGAATCTGAGTAGCCTTCAGCAACATGAAGAGAAAGAAATGACCAAACTCTTCCATGTAAAGATACAAGTCAAGAAGACAAAGATTGATGCTCTATTTGACTCAGGATCGCAAGCAAATATCGTTGCAGCAGATCTAGTCAAGAAGTTGGGGTTGGAAGTTCATGATCATCCAAACCCATAACCACTGCGATGGGTACATAAGGATGTAGAGCTAAAGGTAACAAAATAGTGGAAAAATAGATTTGCTATCAGTGCATATTTTATTGATGAAGTAGATATGGATGTGGTTCCCCTTGATGTATGTGGATTTGTGCTTGGGAGTCCATACATGTACATTTGTGATGCAATATTCATGAGGAAAGCTAAAAAATACTGACTCATCAAGGATGGAAAATCATTCATCATCAATGTGCACAAAGGCAAGTCAAAAATTTCACTGGTAAGTGCCAACCATGTCAAGAAATTGATTAGTTCCAACAAGAAATATTTTTTATTGTTTTTAAGAGAAAGTCAGTATGTAGAGGAGTCAATAAGAGGCAAGGCATCCCTAGAGGGTTGTACTAAGAAACAAAAACAACGATTGGAGGAATTGATATAGGCATACAAGGACGAGTTCCGAGAGCCTAAAGGGTTACCCCCTAAGAGAGAGGTGGAGCATGAGATCTAGATATTGTCAGACTCCCCATTGCCAAATATTGGGTTGTACAAGCAATCTGTTATAGAAGAAAGTGAGCTAAAGAAATAGTTGCAGCAGCTGCTGGAACAAGGTGTCATTCGACTGAGTACATCACCATGTGGGTCACCCATCATCGTTGTGCCAAAGAAGGATGGGGCTTCGATGATTTGTATAGATTACCAGGCGTTGAATAAAATCATGCTCAAGAACAGATAACCCCTACCTAGGATAGACGATCTGCTAGATCAATTGCAACAAGCAAAGTATTTCACCAAGTTGGACTTGGAGTTTATATATCACGAAGTTCGAGTAAAAGGAGAAGATACATGGAAGACCACCTTCAAAACCAAACAAGGTTTGTATGAGTGGTTAGTTATGCTATTTGGCCTATGTAATGCACCAACTACATTTATGAGATTAATGAATGATGTACTACACCCTTTTATAGATTCATTTGTTATTGTCTATTTGGATGATATACTGGTACATAGTGCTATCTGGGAGGAACATATTTCACAATTGACGTAGGTGTTGGAAATATTGAAGAAGCACCAACTCCTAGCAAATCTCAAGAAGTGCAAGTTTGTGCAGCATTCCTTGGTGTATTTTGGATATGTGATTGGTGGAGGAGAATTGAATATAGATCCTTCCAAGATGGAGGCCATCATGAAATGGTTGGTGCCTGCTAATGATACTGAGGTTAGGAGTTTCATTGGAGAAGCACGGTACCTAAGGAAAATCATAGCCTCATTTTCAGCGGTAGCAGCACCACTCCACGCAATAATAGTAAGTGGCAAGAGTTTCCAGTGGGGAAAAGGGCAACAAAAGGCTTTCGATGAGTTAAAGAAGAAGATTATTGTAACACAAGTTCTGACATTACCAAACTTGCAACGACCATTTGAAGTGGAGACAGATGCAAGTGGGTATGTTATGGGAGTTGTCTTGATGTAAGAAGGAAGGCTTATTTTCTATCATTATGAAGTATTTCATGGGGTAGTTCTTAACTACCCTACCTACGATAAAAATATCTATGACATCGTGCAAAGTTGTGAAGAAGTGGAAGCATTATTTGATGGGAAAGGAGAAAATAATCCACATAGATCACCAGTCGTTATAGTACTTGCAGACCCAGAATAAGCTAGAGCAGACCAGGCACGACAAGTGGATGGGGTTTTTATAGCAATTTCATTTGGTGATCAAGTATAAGAAGGTAAACACAAACAAGTTGGCTGAAATGCTTTCAAGGCCACCCACATCAAAGATTATAGCTTTGGGGACTCTTATGCACATGGATCCATTCAACCATGATGCATACATAAAGGAATATTTAGAATATGAGGACTTCAAGGAAGTGTATCAACAGTTGTAGAGTTAGAGTCATGTGAACGATGGCAACAACACCATTGAATACCATCTCCAGGATGGGTTACTCTATAGGCTAGATAAGCTATGTGTTCCTAAAGGTGAGCGTTTGCAACTGATTAGAGAGGCTCACACCTCCAAGGTTGCAGGGCACTTTGGTGTAGCGAACACCATGATTAACTTGCAAAGGTATGTGTATTGGACCAAGAGGCAAGAACAAGTAGCTAGGTTAATAAGAGGATGCATGATTTGTTGTACCAGCAAGCCTAGAAACATGAAACAAGGTCTGTATCATCCCTTACATATACCTACTCATCCTTGGGAAAACATATACATGGACTTTGTGGGAGGTTTACCGACAATAAGGAAGGGACTTGACAACCTATTCATGGTAGTTGATAGGCTCAACAAGATGTGTGTTCTGATGCCCTGTAAAAATACCATAAGCGGACAAGAATCAACAAACTTATTCTTTGGACAGGTCTGGGTACACTTCAGGATACCAAGGAGCATCATTTCAGACAGGGATACAAGATTTCTAAGTGCATTATGGACTACATTGTGGGAGAAGATGGACACGAAGTTGAAGAGATCTACAACATTCCATCCACAGATAGATGGACAGACAAAAGTAGTTAATAGGACTTTGGTGCAACTTCTGAGTGGTTACAACCAGAAGCATTCAAAGACCTGGGATGAAAATCTGGTATATATACAACATTCTTATAATAGAGCAATCCACACTTCTATAGGAAAGTCCACATTTGAAGCTTGTTTTAGATATTTTCCACCTTCACCTTTAGATATTGCATATGGGCAACAAGGAGGACTGAAGGAAGACATTACAGGAGATGCTTTGAGGGTTGAAATTTTTATAGAGAAGATCAGGCAGATCCATCTACAGGTACAGAAAACACTGCAAAAGTCACAACTAAAGTATAAATCCATACATGATCAACACAGAACAGAGAAATCATTCAAGGTGGGAGATAGAGTATGGCTACAGTTGAACAAGGAGGGGCTGTAGGGGCTTGGTAAGAAAATCAAGGCTCTAAGCTATGGTCCCTTTGAGACATAGGAAAAGGTGGGTGATAATGCCTATCGACTCATTTTACCAACATATATGTGCATTTACTTAGTTGTAAATGTGGAAAATTTGAAAATCTATGAGCCTTCCATGCTAGATCAGGAAGAGGAACATGTCCTACCTTTTGTGGAGGATTTGGCACCAGAAGCTTAGGCAGAGTTGACAGAACATACAGTTTTACAGAAGAGGTACAAAAATACAAGACAAGGGCAACAAGAGCTTTGGCAGATTGGGTTGAAGGGACAACTTCTAGGCAAAGCTAAATCGTAAAGCAGAGAGAAGGTGGAGGAAAAATTTCCTCACCGCATTGAGTAAAAGCTTTTGGGGACCAAAATCCTCCTAAAATGGGGAGGTGTGATCTGAATTGGATCATTATATTTTTTGTCATCCATATCAATGCATTTGGAGTCGAAAAAGTGGAGGAATCAACTCACGAGAGCATTTTTATTGGCGTGACCCAATTTGGCAATACATGGTCTAAAACCTTCCGAGAGCGTTTTGAGGCATCAAACGACGTTTTTTGCATGTAAAATTATGTCGCTAATGCGCCACACCTATTTATTCTATTATACACACATCAATCTTTTCAACGATGCAAGAATCATGTCAATCAGAGTCCGTATGCAAAATTATGCCACTCAGAAGTTGACCTTCCTATTTTCACACCTGTAGTTCAAGAGGATGCCACATGAACCCCAACTATTCATGGAAAAGGGGCTAGCCATGTGTTTGTGATTTAAAAGACTCTAGAAGATTCTATTTTGTAACTCTAGTTAAGAGTTGATGTAGTCAAAATTAACCACTAGTAGGCTATCGGGTTGTGATATAATTGGGCCACTAGGAGGAAGAGGCATTCCATTATTTCGAGATCATTTTGTTCCATAGCCAAGAAAAGATAGCCAGGAGATATAGGAGGTAGAGCACACAAAGAGGATCTATGCACTGCAGCACCACAAGGGCCATAGGCATTACTTCTTTGTATCTGCAACCATATTTCCAGACAGAGGAAGACAGTGAAGTAGCCTCAACTTCTAGCTGGGTTTTCTCCCGAAGGGGTTTCCCAGAGAGCATATCTTATGTATTATGTGTGTGTGAGCTTATTTTGTCGTTCTCCACTTTTATGCTTGATTTACTTTTACATGCATGCACTAATTATGGTTAATTTTACAGATCTAGAAATTAAATAAAAATGTAATAATGTAGAATCTCATATTTTTAATATAATATTATCATATATGTTGTGACATTGTTCCGTGGAATATCCATACATTTTACAAATTTATATATATATATATATATATATATATATATCTTGTGGCATCATAAACCCCAAATATATTTACTTGGATTAGAATACAACTTTAGTATCTTAATCAAAATTAAAAAACCATAGGATAAGCCACCATGTGCCACAAAATTGCTAAAAATAATGTGTGTCAAAAAAAACCAAAATGGATGGACAACTACTCTATATTTTTGGGAAGGCTTCGTGCCAAACCCTCAGGAAGGAAGGCTATCACCCCCATTACACTCGACACATATGAATTACACAAGGGTATAGTCATCAAAAGAATATAAGAAATACCTAACATTTTCTCACTTCTTGTCTTCTTTGCATATAGGGCGCCATAAGAGTACATAATGAATGGCCCATGGAATTAATCTCCATTGTTTCTCTACACCAAGAGAACTTATCAAGGCTCATAGACTTTGTTAATCAATTTGCAACAATGACACTTTTTTTATATTCAGCCATGTTTTCCAAAAAGTGATATTGAACATCAATATGTTTTGTCTTAGAAGGATAAGTTGGGTTCTTCACCATGAAGATTGCACTCTGACTTTCACAATTTATCCTTACAACTTGCTATACCAGAATAATACCAAAACATAGTCTTTGTAAACAAACAACTTCCTTGCTTGCATGAATCGCTGCCATGTGTTCAACTTTTGTAGTTGATAGTGCAACTACAAACTATCTCTTGCTCATCTAACTATTTTCGCCTCCAAATAGTTCAAGTACGTACCTAATTGTAGATATTTTGCAATACATATATGTAGCCCAGTCTGCATCAACAAACCATGTATGTCAAATGCTCTTTCCAATCCTAGTTTTTCTTGGTAGCACAATCCATAATCATTAGTGTCACACAAATACCTGAAAATCATCTTTATTGTTACCTAATGCTCCTTCCTTGGCTTTGACGTATACATGCTCAATATTTCTACTACTTGTGCAATTTATAATCTAATACGGACCATTGGATACACCAACCTATGAACCACAATAGCATATGGAAGTCGAGGCATGTCCTCTTCCTCTTCCTAGTTCTTTGACACTAATATGCATACAAATTTACACCTATAGGAGTAGGATCCCTTACTGATTTACATTACTACATAATAAACCTTCGTAATATTGTCTTGAAATATTTCCTACAATTTAATCAAAGTTTCCTATTTTCCCACCTCTTTTAATTTCCATGCCGAAAATGAAATTTGCAGTACCAAGATCCTTCATGTAAAATTTAGAGGACAACTTAGTTTTCACATTGTTGATGATTTTTTGTTATTGCCAATCAACTACATATCATCCATATACAAGACCAAACAAATAAGAAAATTGCCAACTAGTTTGAACTAAATAGTGAATTGCTTTTCTCTTTGTGAAGCCAAGTCCCAATATGTAAGTAACCAATTTTTGATACCACATCCTTTGTGATTACTTTAACCCATACAAGGACAACTTGCATACCAACACTTTCTTTCTCTTCACTACAAATCCTTCTAACTACTTCATGTAGATTTCTTCTTCTAGACCCCTATGTAGGAATTTTATCTTCACGTCTATTTCTACTTCATAATCAAAAGTAACAACAATGATAAAATAAATATAATACAAGTTAACTTGGAAAAAAAAAATTGCCAAAGACAAATTCCTATACTTGGGAATAACCTTTTTCTAGTAACTAAGCTTTTGTACTTCTCCATTTTGTCTTATGCATTCAACTTCTTAAGCACTTGTTTGTTGCAAATGGAATTTCTTCCAACAAGGGGCTCCACTAGATTCTCAACATCATTCTTGTCCAACGGTATCATTTCTTCAACCATGTCCTTTTCTATAGTTTGCCATCCTCTTAATCCCTTATCTTCATAACAATTCTAGGATGATCATTATAAATAAACAAAAAAAAAAAATATAGAATGGAAATAAGGCAGAGTACACCTTTTTGGTTTCCTTCTTTCCCAAACTAATCTCGTCAATATCGAAGTATCTGGTTCTTGTTCTTTTGATTCCTATTCCTATGTAGAGTCTATTCTATCGTCCTTTAAGTCAAACCCTATCTTCTATGGTTCTTTCTCCCTTGGTATGATTTCCTTTTTTACAACATCTTTGATTTCTCTGAATACCACATCTTGACTATACACATCCTTCTTATTTTTTGGGTTCCAAGCTTATAATATTTGAAACCATATGTATAGTTAATAAAAATACACTTTTAGCTTTAATATCTAGCTTTATTCTATTTTCCTTTGGAACATGCAAATAACCATCACAACAAAATACTCTGATATGTTTAGAGATGGTTTCTTATTAATCTGTGTCTTGTGTGAATTCATGTCATCCAACACTGATGAGGGCGATCTATTTACCAGGTAACACATAGTATCCACTGCCTCTACTGAGAATTCTTGTCCTAATCTAGCACCACTAAGCATGGTATTTTTTTCCATCGATGTCCTATTCATCCTTTCTGGAACTCCATTTTGTTGAGGTGTCTATGAAGTATTTTTTTGCCTTTTTATGTTTCACTTCTTGCAAAAAATCCTCAAGTTCATTCTCTACCATTATCCCTCCTCAACACCTTAATATTATTCTCTATCAAATTTTCCACATGAACCATAAAAATTTTAAATTTGTCAAATAATTCATGTTTATTCCCAAGGAAATAAATCCATGTATTCCTTAAAAAGTCATGTATAAATGAGACATAGAACACCTAGTGATGGAAAGGACACAAGTCCTAACACATTGTTCAACACCAACTATAATATACCCTTTGCTTTTGTAGCATCAAAGAAGAATATTAGATTCTACTTTTCATATAAACAATGTTCACAAAAATAAAAATCAAAAGCGAATTTAGACATACGTTCAACTGTACCTTTGCTATGTAGGATTTGAATGCCCTTCTCTTCGATATGTCCTAATCTTTGATGCCATAACATAGTATTTTTACTAGAGACTCTATGAGTTTTTCCTTGTTCAACTCCACTCTCAAGAACAATGAAACTATTGCACCCACCACTAACAGTGCTTCCTAGAAACTTATATAAAGTTTCAATGGAAAATCCCCTTAACAAGACATTTTCTCTTCGAACCATACCATAGGTTTCATTTTCAATCACACTATTTACACCTGCATCGGTCATCTTGCTTACAAAAATCAAATTTCTAGTCAATCCTTGGATGTGTAGAATACTAAGAAGTGTTCTAATCCTTCCATTCACGAGTTCCAACTTTATTTTCTCTCATCTTATTATTTTGATGTCAATTCATTTGCTAGAAAAACAGTACTACAATATACATTTCATACTTACAAAATTTTTCCTGTGAAGAGTCATATGAAAAGATGCACTTGAGTAGACTAGTCATGCCTCATGATCTGCACATTTTCTTGAATAAGCCAAGTACACATCCCCACTTTGTTTGAGGAGGTATTTTATTTTGTAGAAGGAGCATCATTAAATCCATTTCCCTTCTCAATAGTTTTGGATCTGCAATGTTCCTTGTAGTGCCTTCTTTTCCACATCTCCAACATACCTTTACGAATTTTCTTGGAGATTTAGATCTTCCTCTAGATTTAGATCTCCCACTTGAAGACTTAATTCTATTTCTATCCTAGGAGCATCCTCTCACATATACAAATTTTTCTATCTGCTTTTTCATGTATTTTTATACCATCTCCTCCAATAATAAGGATAATACTATTTCATCAAAACGTAAATTAGTTGCATTACTTCCCATGGAAACGATCAAACTGTCCCGTGAGTTTAGTGAAAGAAACAAAAAACTAATACACTCATCTTCATCTTCATCTAAAATATTAACATAAATAAATAATAGCTAACTTACCACAATATTAAAGGTGTCTAGATTCTTTGTCATTGAGTCTCTATCTTTCATCTCTATGTTATATAACTCCTTCTATATAAATAATTTGTTCACCGATGACTTAGATTGAAACAATGTTAATTTTGCATTGCTCTATGTTATTTCAATTACTTTAGTCCAATTCACTTATTCAATTAACAATCTTTTCAACAACAATTAATTCTTCCAATAATCAACAATAAATGACGATAGAACAGTAGATGCAATGATAATAGGAGACAATCAACACATCAACAAGAGACACCAATTTGGTCAAAGACCAAGGAAAAACCCCAAAAGGGGGAAAATCCTTTGAAAATTTTCTTCTATTAAATTGTCTTCAAATGTTCAACAAAGATTACAATGAGCCCAAATCCACAAATACTAATTCAAGTCAAAGTTTGACTTATCCAAAAGAACAACCAACCAAAATCTTAGAATATCATCCAATAGTCCAATATGGTCAAAGTCAACATTGGTCAAAATCAACGATAATAAGTGAAACAATGAATAGTAATGATCAACGATCAATAGTACTCCAAAATGAATTGGTATTCAGTCAAAAAGTGTAACCTAATTCGCTGGTCAAAGTGCTCCAAAAACAGTGCCAAAATTCACCTCAATACTGGTCATAGTCAAAGTCAAGGGTTGTAGAAACCCTAGTTGCGGATATGAAGTCAACCACAGTCAAAGTGCCAAGAAAATATCAATTTTTGTGCCAAGAAATTTGGCCTTCTAGAACAGTCTAAAAACCCAAGTCAAAGTGTTGGTCAAAATCAGAATTCAACCTCCCTGCAATTACCTCTTTCCCTTTCTCACATGTCTGAAGAGATGCTCCTACAATTTTAGATGTATCGAACCCAAGAGACAGAGTGAAGTGATCGATGATGTCCAAATGATCTTGAGGTGTTCTTGATTTATAGGCATTAGAGGAGGGCTAATTAGGATCCAGGCTGACTTAATCAAATGTGACATTGTGGGCTTCACATCAAAAATGCACTTTTACTTATCTGAATTGAGTGCTTCAAAGGTCAAAATTGGTCCTCTCTGAAAGAGTAATTTAGTCCCATAAATGGAATTTGTCACTGAGCTGTTAAATTAACAATCCTTCTCAGCTAGGAAGAAATTCCAACTGTATCATGTGATCATCGTAAGTATCTTGTTGTCCCATCCTTGCTCAACTCGATTTGTTGAATCATTATTGAATCTAAAGAAGAAGAATTTCAAAGGGTTTTCCCTCTCATGGTGTTTTCCCCTGGTCTTTGACCAAACCAATGTCTCTTGTTGATGTGCTGATTGTCTCCTATTGTCATTACATCTATTGACCTACCGTTATGTATTGTTGATTATTGGAATAATTAATTATTGTTGAAAGTATTTCTTTTTGAAGAAGCTAATTGGGCTAAAAGTAGCTAACATAGCATAGATTAGTCAAAAATTAACATTCAAATCCACTTACTTGTTCCACATTTCCTTCTCTATAACTTCTCCTGAAACATTTAATAATATCAGTTGGAGAATGTAACTAAGTTTGGTATTCATAATTGTAGCAAAATGAATTTATGTAAAAAACAAAAAGAAGGGAAAGAAAAAATGAATTTTCAAGCATGGGTTTCATGCTCAAGAAATTATTTTTTTATTAGTTAAGCATGTTCTTCATGCTTCTAGGTTTTCTTGAGTCAAAGTCCTATTTTGGACATAAAAAAGGAAAAATAATTTTCAATCATGTATTTTGGGTAAAATTCCCTCTAGAAGTCAAGTCAGCCCTACTTGTCATGTAGGCTCTAACGTAAGGGACATGATTGTTTGCACCCATTTGGACCAATATGAATAAAAGAAAGTTGGAGCTCATTTTGGACACACAATTTGGAGCATGTGATTTGGAATTTCGTAAAAAAAGAGGAGGGCTGAAATATGAGTAGAAGGAGGGTTTGACTTGGATTCTAGAGGGTGGAAGGGTCTTGGATATCTCATTTGATTTGATTTTATAAGAAGATATTTATTTATTTATTTATTTTTTTTTTGGGTTTTCTCCTTGAAGTGGTTTTGCCCTATCTTGGAGCCTATATCTTATGTTATTTTGTTATAGTGATCTTCATGCTTATGTTTTGATAATTGTTTGATGAAGAAAAACATAATTATGAATAAGAAGCCAACATATTTCACAAGTAGTTATCAAAGAAAGGAAAATCTAATCTAATTGTAAAACTTTTTGATTTTCCAACATGGAATCAAAGCTAAGGTTGGCAAATTTGAGGATTACATTTCCGTTGGCATACTTGTTGAAGACTGTGTGAAAACCCTTATAAAAAATCCGATCCTATGAAGTCTGCACTCATGTTGAATATGATTCTCTGGCTCATTCTCTTTGGATAATTCATATGACAATTAAATTATGTATGGTGTGTCACACACAACATTTTGTCAATCACATTCTTGGCAGCAAGCCCTCCTAGTTGTAGCTCGCACGTGGCTATTTATAGTTTCATTGCATTGTGGCATTAATTATATATAATGATATAATATGTGATTCACTTTCCATACAAAGATAGATAAGGTTCACATTTGATGAAAATTGGCTCACATTATTTTTATGAGGCTCGTATGGTTCGTTGAATGGCTTGACACGTATGGTTAGGCTTGCTTTTTATAATAATATTTGCATCACTTTGAGGGCATAATTTTAAAGTAAAATGTGATTCACATTATATGATCATATCATTACACCTATAACATTGCTTAATTCATGGCTCGTTGACTATTTTACAATGTGACATCATATAGTGTGTGTGGATTGCTATTTCAGTGGCTTGTTCCATTGGTATTGACTTTTGTGTCATACGATATATATGAATCGTATCTGTTGTGATCACATCATGATCCTTGATTCGCTATATACAAAGTGCCAATCATTGTATATATACTATGGCAGTTGTGGTTCAATAGTTTTCACTTTTGGATGGTTCACATTATAGTGTCATGGTCTCATGATACATATATATTGGTGATATATTGGTCTTTCTCAATATACCAATGAAACTATTTTGGTATAATATATATTACAGTAACCTAATATCACTTATACTTTGTGGATTGGTTTAATCGTGGCTCACTTAACATTACACTATGGTCGATTTGTTCTATGAATTGCTCATTCTTGGGGTTCATGGCAATGACCTTTGGCAATAATACTGGTATATAACTAGACCAGTCGAGTGTGTATGCAAACGATAATGATGCTTCATGAGAGGGATATATATTTAAAGAAATATAATGATCTCACTCTTATGATAATAGTGACGCTGATGTTGACTATAAACACAGTGACCCAAAGAACAATAAAATTGCGATTGCAAGAGATGATGTTGAGATTACAATGCAACTATGGTCAGGAGAATTTGATAACAATATTGTATGGCTTGACAAATATGAATGATGGTCAATGGAAAGTAAGCAGTATGATGACCTCATTATAGAAAAGGATAATATCAACGAGGCCAACTTGAAAATGTTTAGTTGCGGGAAGAGACCATAATCATGAAGGCAAAGATATTAGAAAACTATGACAAAGGACCCTTTGTAAAATGGCACGCAATGTATTCCTATGGCTCAGACTTGAAAGTGTTATGTAACCAGCTCAAAAAATAGAAGTAAAGATATATCAACGACTTCAAAATCAGCCTCTTTGAGGGGGAAACCTCCTTTACATTACACAAATGA
>APFE030959478.1:43795-82080 GCA_000404065.3 Pinus taeda
TACCTAATTACGTGGGAAGTTTTTGGTGGTTCTAACCTTCTAATTAAGGGAAGCCAACTACCACTGATCCTACCATAAAGCTCTTCTTCTATCATCATTCAGATTGGTCCTGATGATGGATCTTTGTTGGGATTTGAAACGTTGACAAAAGTATGGTTTCTACTGTGGATACTCCAAGACTAAGCTCAAAAGAAATGAACCACATATGCCTAAAATCCAGAATTTTCCCTATATGAAAGGGATACATGGAGTGAAACTATTTTACTCGAAAATTTCAGAATGAAGATAGCAAGAAGAGTTGTAGATAGATCTCGTACTTCAGCCCTTGTGGAGCATTCCTCAAAAACAAAACATCAAGTTTGTTCGGAAAACACCTCAATTATCGCAAGGGAGGAGCAACATTAAAGAAGGAAGATAGGCTCTTGAGATTATAAAACACCCACATAATCTCAATTGGGACAATGGTATCAAGATCAATGGTAGTTGGCTTCCCTTAATTAGAAGGTTAGAACCACCAAAAAATTCCTAGGTAATCCGGTAGTTTGTTTGCTTGTTTTTTTCATAAAAATTATAATAAAATTAAAATAGATATTATGATTAGGTTTTATAATAATTATTATCATTTAAATTTAAGGATTAATTTATTAATAATAGTATAAGTTTTTAACTAGGAATAAAATCTATTTATTCTACTAAGTTTACAAACTATCTAATCTGTTACAAATATTAAAATAAAATTAGAATAAAATTTATTATTCTTAATAATAATAATGTATGATCTTATAATCATTAAAATAAGAATTTTAATAAAAATAATTATAATATTATTATAATTAGTATAATAAGAATACTTTTAGAATTGGAAAACTAATTAAAATTAAACAGTTATTTAACAATTAAATCTATAAATAAAAAATAATGACTATTATTATTTACTATTTAGAATATTAATTATCCTTATGAGTATAATTAATTACTAATCTTATGACATAAATATCTCTCTAATCCTTGTTATAAAATAAGTTAATTTATAAATTAAAATTTTTAATAAAATCCCATTAATTATGACTATTACAAGATTCAACTAATTAAAAATTTAAATAATAATAATAACAATTAATTAAATTATGATAAACTTTTATTCTATTAATAAAAAAATAAAAATAAAATTTAAATTAGATAAAATTATTAGCCGACCTTCAATCAAAATATTTCTTTAACTATTTATCCTACCACAAAACTCTTCTTCTAACATCATTCAGATTGGTATTGATGATGGATCCCTGTTGGGATTTGAAACGTTGATAAAAATATGGTTTCTACTATGGATACTCCGAAACTAAGCTCAAAAGAAATGAACCGTGAATGCCTAAAATCCAGCTCATAAGTTGTCAATTGCAAGAGTAAGCTCCTATATTGGCACCATTAAATAGTATGACACTTAAGGCTTTTGTGAGATTATCTCTAATATGCTTGTCAATTTGGTGCTTAATGGATAATGTGTTTATAGCTTGTTAGCAATGATGTTACTTGTAAATATATTAGCAATATTTATGTGTCATTTCTTAAGTTCTTTACTTACAATAACTTCACCATCTAAGATTTTATCATGTAGGGCTTACGGTATTTAAGCTACATGAGGGAGTAGGGTCTGGTCCTTAACCACAATTGAAGTGCACGTAGCTATTACCTTCTCATCTAAATTAAGATTAAAGTTATCCGAAATAACCATATGCTTCCATTTATTATATTCTTAGGTAACAATGTTTTTTCCATGACCACATGCTTACTTCAATGCTTAAGCTTATATTCATATGCCTTTGAAAACATAAAAATCACATTATTTTTTTCTTTTTATTCTTTCATTACTTGACTAAGTAGATATTTAGTCCACAATAACATTGTCTGATAATATAAGGGGAAGCAATGAGATATCAATTTGATCACTATTGGGCATCTTGTGCATGTTGTAACAACAATCCAGTCCATGCTAAACTTGATAGCAATTTCATAATGGTTAACAAGGTACTTGGAGATTTTAATGGTGTCCTAAGTGTCCATCATCATTATAATATGCTAAACTTGTAAAAGCTTCTCATTAAGGGAAATATCGACCTTGTAATACCCGTAGTTTTGACCCCCATATTAGTTATGATCAGGTGATGCACATATGGTTGTTTTGGTGGTTGTCAAATCTTCAGAGCAACATGTAGTTATCCCATGATGTAAATATCTTATATATATTCCTAGTTTGGAGCTCGAGTCTAAGGTTTGAATTGAAAAAAGAAGAGCTAACGATGACTTGAGATTCGTTAGGAGTTGAGGGAGTTGAGTCAGCGTAGTTAAACCCTAGTTTCTCTGACCTTGCTCCATGCGTCATTTCTTCTCTTTCTCTTTGTCGTCGCATTGCTTTTTTCCTTGCAAGGGTTTTTTTGGTTCGTGGTTTCTTTTTTGCATCATCGAATGAGTCTTTTGTTATCGAGGTTTGACAACTAGTATTCTCTGAGTTGCGTTATCACCTTCCATTGTGGAAAGTTGAGGGGATGGAGTTATTGGGTGGTCATATGGTCAATACTATATTTCGTGCATTTTCTCACCAGTTTTTTGGTCATCATCTATAGGAATGGGTTTTCTACAACAATTTTAGTTTTTCGGTAGTCTCCTTCTCTCCTCCAGTGTTATTGGTCGCTTTTGACCTGTATTCGACTTTGATCCTCATGAATGTGTCATATTACCGATTCATATCCTCTCATTCCAACTTCTTCTAGTGGCCGTCATCATTTTTCCCTGCAATGACTCTTTTGTGGCCTCTTTCTAGGTTTTATGGCCTACTTTCAGTGGTTGGGTTATGGGTGTGTTACCCTATTTCATGGCCTCCTCACGCGGGTCTCTGGCCCAATTTTTGTAAATTTTGAAGTCTCATTGTGTGTTGGCAGGTTGTTGTGTTTTCATTATGTTCCCTATTTGGGATTTTGGAGGGCCTGTGTGCCTAGATTTTATTTTTATTTTTTATTTTCCTGTGGCCTGTGTGACAGGATATTTCTTGTCGGGTCTGTGTGCCTTGATTATATTGTATCTCTATGCTTTGTGGCCTAGGGTTTAATTCCCTGCTCCTTCTGAGTCATATTTTTTCTTTGTATTAGACATATTAAAACTCAAGATCACATACAACATGGTGTGTCTATGAATGTAATTTTTATTCCATGTCCACATAATAAAATTACTTTTTTTCCTCTAGAAAAAAAAAAAAAAAATTAAATAAATAAATAGAAAATTATTAGACTTGAGTTCAATGGTTTATCATGTGATGTTCTATATATTATTAGTGACCAAAGGTTATACATGACCATGGTTCACTTTATATTATGTTGAAATACAATGTAAAAGAAAAAACATTAAGTAATGTAAGCCATCAAATAGGTCTTAAAGGGGCGAGGATGGAAAATATTCCCACAAAAGGCATTGACAAAGGTTTGAGAGAGATAATCTTTATTCTAAGTTTCCTTGTGATAATGTTTTTTGTTGCCACATTTCCTTACCAATATACCTCATGTGTTTTCATTAATGAAACATATGGTCTCATGCAACTTCACAATATACTAATTATGATTTCATGCACAATACAATCCTATTCTTCAACATGCTTGCTTCTCCCATTAATTATTTCTCTTACTAATTTGTTTGTCTATCTTCTTCATTGTATGTCTAGTAGTGCTAAAATTTATAATTCATTCTTGAATATAAGTGGAGGAACATAAAAAAATATCTACAACCAAGTGTGTGGAATTACCAACCTCCAACGGGATCATGATTTCCAATTATTTGTCTAACAAGATCTTCAATCCTTTGAAGACAAAGGAGACAATTTTTAAGCGAGTGTTCCTCCTTATGGCAATATAAGAATATTTTCCTCTTCTTTTTGTAAAACTTGGAAGTGTCCCTTGGACACCAATGGATATAGTAGGAGAGTGTAGCCTTGGTGTGGGTATGCTCTTGCAGATATAGTTCACCCGAGATTCTTAAGGTAACTTGATGGTGGATAAGATTACAAAACATGTCTTCAAAAGTAGGGGAATGTGAGTTTGAAATAAAAAGAGGAATGCTATAAAAAAAATAATAGCAAAAAAAAATGTCGGAGATAATTTTTTTAAGAGTCTGTACTAGATTATTAAGGGAAATATTGATAATATTCAATGCTTATTTTACCTTTACCATCATTTTTGGAAATGTATACTTTTAGATTCTTGAACCTAGAAATGTACTTCTCAATAGTAGCAAAATCTACCATTTTGATGTTAGAGAGTTATGTCTCAAGTATATTTCTTTGAGTAGTGTTTACCACACCAAATAGGATGTGGAAGGAATCCCAAACGTTCTTTTCACTTTTTTTGTTTGTGTGATGAACAAGGTTGGATCCGAAGAGTCGTCAACCAACAACTTCATCTTTCTTTAGATATGTAAGATCATGGTTATCATTAATTCTAGCCAATAGTTGTCCCAAATACATCCATAAAAACTTTACTATGAAGTATAGTTGTCATACAAACGTGCCGCACATGATAGTTATCCTTATTGTGTGTGCGTGTAGGGGGGGGCGGGGGGGTGAATCCTTTTTCCATTCATGGATGACATGATACCAATGCACATTTATAGTAACTTTTGGTTTAAATAAAGAAA
Organism: Pinus taeda; assembly: GCA_000404065.3. Classification (NCBI taxonomy): domain Eukaryota; kingdom Viridiplantae; phylum Streptophyta; class Pinopsida; order Pinales; family Pinaceae; genus Pinus; species Pinus taeda. Next base: position 48,473 of record APFE030959478.1, read on the forward strand.
AAAAGGAGAGTGGTGTCCATAAGGAGGGGTCAAAACCATAACATAATCCTTAAATTTACTAAAACTAAAAGGAAAACATGTCAGGTATGGGTGTGTAATATTCCTAATAGAAATATTCAGTAAATAACAAATACATGCATAAAACTATAACAATTATAAATTCAACACGTGCATGCACCATTAGAAAACTAAATAAACTAGGCAATAATGTTGGTCTATTTTATTAATAATGTAAAAAATATAATAGAAAAATAGCTCTTGGGATTGCTACTGCATGCATGCAAAACCCAAGTAAAATGAAGTGGACCCAAGTGTTGGATAAGGGCCCAAATAATTAGCTCGCACTGCCCAGAAATTTTCTTTTTGCTTCTGAAGATGAATTGGTTTGTCTACCCTCAATATTGCTCCAAAAAAATTGAAAATTTATCTAGAGCTCCTCACACCAAACCCATAAAAACAAAAAAAAATGGTTTGGATTAACTCTAGGCCAAGATCAAGCCCACCAAGTGGTGTGAATTACCATGTTTACCAATAAAACACATTGTTGAAGGAATGTTGATTCTCAACCTAAATAATGCCTAGGAAATTTTGAAATTTTAACCACAGATTCCTCTCACAAAACCTAGAAAATGTTGGAAAAATATCTCGCTAATTCCATCTAACTCGAAAAGCCCCAAAAATTGGGAATTTCCCAGAGAATATTTTTGTTGCTACTAGAGAATAACTAGAATTTCTACCCTCAAATAGTGTTAATCTTCAACCCTGCAAATCCATCCCAAAATCACTGTCATCAATGGAGAAAACCACCTACAAAATAGTCAAAACTCCAACCCACAATATCTGGTCCTTTAATAAGTAACTCGAACTACCTCTGTGTCGAAGGTGTGTGCAGAACTGGATGATGTCTGCAATGAAACTCTGTGGAAAATCTTGAAATTACTCACTAGTGAGACACTTGAAGTTCTTTGAACTAAAGGTGGAATTTCGCTTGAAACTCCTGTGTTAAACAACACTGCTCTTCCTGTGTTCAACAACTACAAGAGAGTTCAAGTTTTGAAGATAGATAGACAAAAAGATGATCAACAAATGAGTCCCTCCTCCTTTTATAATTTCTCCCCATCCTTATAGATTACTTTTTAATATTATTTTATTGTTGGGAGCCATTTTCCACTTAGTGTCTTTTTGCTGCCATTTTAATAGAAGAATAATTTTCCTCCCTTTGCCAATAAAATAATGTTCTGCCTCAAATTTCCAATAAAATATTATTTTGCCACCATTCTCCATTAAAATAATAATTGTTTCCTTTCTCCCGTAAAATAATATTTTCCCATTTTATTTAATATTACCAATAATTGGCAAACTGCTTAGTGATTTTTGCATTCACAAAACCGGGAACATTACAGTGTTGGTGAAGATAAGGGTAAAAGACCATAAAACTGATGGATATGAAAAAATAGCATGTTGAAAATAATAATAACCTGAAACAAAATTGAAACCTTGGTTTCATATATAGGGGAAGAAAAATCTACACTACCTCTAATACCATGTTAGAAAATAAAGGGTATAGGATCTCTAGTGAATTCTTCAACAAACCCTTCATCCACTAAGACAAGCAATCAGAAAAACAATGAACCTTGATGGTGAACACATAAGTCTTCAAGAGAGTGCACGACACCTTTATAGGTTTACTTAGTAAATAAAGAAATAAACTCACTTGAATTATATGACCATATGAAAGAGAGAGGTGATGCATAAAGACCAATCCATTAGGGTTAAGGTACTAGAACCAAGGAGGAGACTATACCAAACTTACCCTAAAATGTATAAAATGTATAAAATGTATAAAGTGTAATAATGGGTTTAGCAACCCACAATTATCCACATAGTGAGTTGGAAAACGACCACAAGTGAAGATTATCTCAAATATGTAAATAGTTAGGAAAACTTCATTGTGGAATTCCAAAAGAAAAATAACAAGCACTATAGTTGAACTAAGTGCTATATCATATATTGCCACACCTAGCTCTAGATGTACATGTTGGACAAGGCTACATCCCCTTTTCTATAACCACCCCATCCAACCCATAACCCATATTAACTTGTTAAAATAAGGTGTTTCTATCATTGACCCGACCTCCACAGTCCTATTGTAGAAATAGGGTCTTAAAATTTCATCTTTTCCTAAACTCCTCGAAACTATTGAATAATGCCACCATTGTGTCTGACTTGGTAATACTTTCTTGGTGATATAAAATTTGTCAAAAACTGGCCCTCAGATTGAAAGATATGGCCATTTAAAGTTGGGTCATTAAACTCTTCCCATGTTAGCATTGTGTTGCAACGTGGTGCCCACATGGAAACATCCACCCTCTAGGGGATGTCTATGTGCATGGGCACAGCATCACCCTTCGACCCGGTCTTCTAACTCTCCACGTGTATCACACCTTGATCCTCAACCCCTTGCCATATGTTCCAAAAAACACTTACACCCCGAAGTTTTGAGATGACAAGTTTCAACATTAAATGAAGGGAGGATCTAGTCAATCTTGGTCCCATTACCTTGCTCACAACCACAACATGTCTTCCTCGAGGCCCAAGACCTCGAGGTTCGAGATGTAAATTTTGTCGTCGATTGCCGAGGGAATTTCCTATCCACCTTGCCCATCGGTCTCAACCTTATCTTGGTAGGCACATTACCAACCCTGTCGAGATCCTGTGATGGAACCCCTTTGATGATATATGTCAGGAACATCCTCGTCTCCCTCGGTTGTCAATCTAGGCCTCGTTTCCCTTGTTTACAATTATATGCCACCCCTAAGGTCTAAGACCCTAAGACACCAAGATGACATCCTGTTGTCCTTATCCTCTCCATGGAGCCTCCTCCTAGAGTGCCACGTGCCACTCACTTTCAAGCCCCTTGACCCTCCGATATGGTCAATTATGGCTTCCACCTGGCACGCCACCGTGGCACCATGTCAACTTGATTCAACATCATCTTACCACCTAGATTGGGTCCCACTATGCATCAATCTACCACACAATTTCCCAAGCACTAAGTGTTCATGCATGTTACAAATGACCAAGGTGAGATGGAAATCCTTCCTTGTTAGTCAATTGGAGGATTTCCAATTTCGAGCCCTCACTCTTAGAATGTTCCATTAGCCCACTACACAAGGCACATTACAAAAGTTTTTGGGCAAGATGAAAATCTATCCACATCAAACGACAAGAAGATTTCCTGTCTCAACCTCTATCTCCCTTTGACTCTTAAAGTATAGGACTCTCGACATTTGGCAACACATATTTCTCCTAAGATTTATTGTAGCATATATATATGTGACATATGAACAAGGACACCCTTGACAACCTACCATATATGCCTATTTCTCTAGAGCTTATATTTCATATTCGTGCATGTATATGACTGCTAGTCGAGCTCTTTTTGGAGCAGTTTGATTGTGGACTTGTGGACTGGTTATGGCACCTTTGACCACTATTGACTTTGACCAAATTTGATAGTTTGACCATATTTGACTTTTGGGCTCATCTCTTGATTTTAGATATTGGTTTGTTGGAAAGCCAAAGTTAATGACCTTTGACTCTTAGTTGATGATTTGGATCATTGTAATCTCTCAGCTGAACATTTTATGACAATCTAATAACAAGAAAGATTTGGAAGGGTTTCCCCCCTTGTGGGGTTTATCCCTAGTTTTTGACTAAATTTGGTGTCCCTTGTTATTGCTCTGGATTGTCTTACACTATACATTGCATTTATTGTTCTATCTACAACTGTTATTTATCATTGGAAGACTAAATTTTATTGCTAATTGAATAAAAGATTGGGCTAAAGTGATTGTAATAGCATAGAACAGTGGAAAAATGACACATTGTTACGGTTGTTATGTGCCTTTATTTTTAAAAAATAATTGTTTATAAAACCCTACCTTTAATTGGACTTTTTAGCTCTAGTTTATTGCATGATTACTTGTTTAAAAGGATAGATTATTTATGTTGTTAGAACTTGATACATTACTAAATATTGTCATCTTCCACACAAGTTTTATACAACCATAGTTTTATCTTTTATTTATAGTGTTTGGGGTACCCTCTTGGTATATCTTCACTTGCATTATATTAGAAATTGTCTTGGATACTTAGTTCACATAAATATGTAAATTATTTTGACTGAACCATGTTGATTTTACTTTTAATGGTTAAACTTAGTGGGGATATGTTTGAGTAATCAATATAAGATACGTTGGACATGATCCCATCTTACTATAGAATTATTTGAAGTTGATAGAGAACCCTCCCTTGTGTTGGATCTCATCCTTATCCAAAACAAGGGAAGTGATTACTAAGACGATAGTGGTAACACTTACATGTTATGCTTGTCTTAGACCTTGTGAAAGACTTTTTACCAAGGTGCTAGATTTTATAATAACAATGATCAACTAGGAAACTATAAATATAGGGTGAGCCAACCAAAAATAATCCAACACCTTTTTTATTCATCTAAGAAAGCACCCCACCCTCTAGCCTGTAGGCAAGGGTAAGATATTATTTAAGTTTCAAGTCCATTACAATAATATACTTAATACAAGTTCATCATGTTACTTGCAGGAATTGAACCGAGGTGGGAAGGATAACAATCATTCCTCCTAACCACCAAGATAAACCCAATTAACAAAAGTAAGCCAACAACGATAATATATTTGTGAGAAAAATAGTAGGGAATTTTTTTTTGAAACAATAGGATCAAAGTTGAGTAGGAAACGATTCTTGGGATCTAAATCCTCAAATATTTGATGAGTAGAAAATGAATTGTAAGCCATAGAATTACTCAAATACAATGATGATGAACCTGTTATATAGCACATTTAATTTAGAAGTGTGGATCGTAAAAAAATCAATGCTCAAATAGTCTCAAGAAGAGAAAATAATTTCTATGGGAAACTAGATATATAAGCAACACATTTATAACAGTTAAGCACTTGGTTGCCTCATAATTGTCTTGATTTTTTATTATTTATCCAATGGTACTTCCAATCATAATGAACTAAGGTTTTCCATTGAATGCACATATTAAGTATAATAGCTTTTACTCTTGTAACCGCGACAATAAATGGGTTCGAGGGAGTGAAGGCTTGCTCCAATGGATTCTTTTCTTTAATGTGCATATCATCAAATTTGTTTTGAATATTTTTTTGGTCAATATTCTATTATGTATGTGCTATGAAATGTTCCCATAATGAATTCATTAAATTAATATCCATGATTTCCTTTTTTCATTTATTAGTTAGTGGTACATTCAACCCATGCATAAACACATCATTCAAGTATGAAGCAAGTTTTGCCTATCCAAAAGGACATGAAAATGAGTAGAGCCTAAAACAAATATGTCAAATTCCTTTAAGCATCATCCACAAAGAAAAATTTTCAATGAAATTCTAAGATTTTCATCCTATGTACATACTAAAAAAAAAAAAAAAAAAAAAACAAAAACAAAACAAAACAAAACTCTTCAATGCTTCAAGGGACACCCTTTTTTTAGTTATATCCTCCTTTTCCCTATGTAAGCAAAACATTGAAGATAGTTCCAAATACATCAAATGTTATTTTATTAAATCTAGGAGAATGTAGCTTCAGATACACAATCAAAATCCATCTCCTTGAATTTGGGTTGAAATGTCAAAATAAGGTGCAAATTAATACATCCTATTAAAATTTGGGTTAATCTCAAGGTAATGTGCATGGAACTTCAATCATGCAAGTGAGATCTACCAAACAATTACCCTTGCATAGCAAAGCATTCGACCATACAATAAGTTTTGATTAATTGAAGGAAATGAAAAAATAAAATTCAAACATATCTATAACAGGCTTTCAAATATGCTTCATAAATCATTTTTTTAGCCAAATCATTTGAGGGCATGATCTGAGCATGTCTCATATTTTCTAGAGGACATATTTTTCAAGTTTATACCATTTCTTCATTCAGTAACGTGTCAAAATTGTTGTGTCCTTCCTTTTGTTAGGCATTTAGGGTCTTCTACAATAGTTTCGTATAAATAATACATCCATAGGATAAGGGCATGATAAACAAAAAATGGCATGATACTAACAATTAGTGAGACCAACAATTGCTTGTGTGTTGGTCTTCAATTAATTCATTACAAAAAATGATTTATCATTAAGATTATTTACACATCTTAGACTTGGGCTGACTTTATTCTTAGCATTAAAAAACTATATTGAAAATCAAGGTGGATTTGAAACATCCATAATACATGAACATGTCTAATAGTGAAGCATCATGGGAAACTTCATTAATTGGTTTATTCTCAAACCCATGTTTATTTTAAATAGGTTGGGAAACCAACACCAAGATACTTTAGCCATGTGTAGTGTTTGAATTAAATAGAAGCCCATACATGTGTAGATGTTCATAACCTAATTTTGAGCATATCATTTCCTATTGCATGGATTACGACAAAGTAAGGAGAATCACCTTCATCCAACACACTTCTACATGTGGCTCATAGGTCAAATTAAAAGAAATCCCATGCTTAAGGCAAACTCTAGGTTTGGATTTTGGATTCTTTGTTACAAAAACTAACCTATATCTAGAAAGAAATAATTAAATAATTAAATGGAAAATAAAACATCTACACATATGGGTTACTTTCATTCATGACTAATTGGTTGAAATCCATTAATAGAATAAAACTAGAACTAAACAAAACCTTTATTTTAGACAACAAGAAATAAAAGAAATTAGCTATGGTACTCCATCCCAACCTACACTAATCACTAGCACATATATGTTAAATAAAATCACAATGCCAATGAAACCATCCAAGGATTTTAATACCTAAAGGAACATCATGAATTTTCATAGTTATAAGGGGTTGACATACTAGTGGAAGTATTAAACCAACATGTAAATGTTCCATAACAACAACCATTGAGCATTTACTATTTTGGAGAAACCATTTGGAAAATAACATCTCCAACTAGGTTCTAATAACATCTTGAAAATAATTTTAACAATACTGGAATATTAGGTAGGGATCTAAAGGCCAGTGACATGCTTACTCATGGTGATTGATTGGATGAACTTGAATGATGCTCTTACAAAATATACATGTGCTTAGAGAATCATCCACTTCATCATGTATAATTATTAGTTGTAAATTTGTTGTTTCTTATTCTTAAGGATCTAAAAATTCATTATGTGTTGCACAATCTACTTCCCCTACAATCAACTTCTATTATGGGTGATTGATAACTCTAGTCTGCATATGTTCAAGGAATGATCCAACTGTGTTCAATTCCACTTCTAGAAAAGGAATGTTGTCATTAAATATGAGGCTATCATAAGAAAAAATACTTCATTTGATTCTTAAAACTTAGCTTGTAGGCTCAATATGGACTGAAAATTTTGAGTTTTTTCATCATAGATGTACTAATTCCACGAGTTTTTATTTTATTAAACAAACTTAAACATCCTCCTTCCCTCTTGCTAAGAAAATTTGTGATTGGTGAGGGTGAGCTGAAACAATATGTAAATAATGCCTACAATATTCACAAACTCTAGCTCACTTTCACTTTGTGTTCTATTTACATAATTAGAATGTAAAGGGACAACTATATATAATCTTGTGGGTCTTCCTCTAAATGAAGGGTAGAAAAAATATATATGTAAGGAGGTCATAGAAATTTCTAGAATCTAAGAATGGGTTATCATCTTCAACAATATTTCTTGTATAAGAAGTAGCATGCTCACTTTTCCTCTAATCTTTAAAATTATTAGTTGATATCGATTTAGGAGAGATACCATAAGTTTGCATGCAATCTAAGTTTAAGGAATTATTGAGACTTGATAATGATTCCCTTGTTTTTATAATAGATAATTGATTATAAATCATGTCTACTCTTGAAAATTTATTCTATTCACATTCTAAGCTAAAAGAAGCAGATATTGTGTGTTTTAGCATATTTTTATTTTATTTTTTTTTATTTTTTTTATAGTTTATAAATGAAGTCTACATTGAACTTAAGAAAGGAATCATTCTTCATATAATTTCCCTATTATTGTTCTTCATAATAAAAGTATAAATTATATTTGACTTAAAAATAAATATGCTTCGTTTCTATGGGTGAGTTGGTTCCAATGTCATGCCTAAGAGTGTTAAACAAAGACATTTCTTTAGGGTTTTGAATACTTCAATTCAAGAATACTTCATGTCCCTTGCTTAGATATGATTGTAGTGTTTCACTTTCACCTATTACTTATTAGATATCATTTAATTCAAGGATATGTGCATTCCCAATGTCTATACTTTGATTATTTAACTTGATTAATTCTTATTCCAATAAGTCACGTCAAATGGACAATGTCTTTTCGGGTCAAGACAAGGAGGAAAAGACGAATGAAGTATATGAAAGAAATCTCTCGAGGAAGAATCTTCAATAGGATTAAATAGAGTCATTTGAAAATCACAAGAATCTAAGACCCTAGTGGTGCTCTTCATGAAAGAATCTATAGAATTAGTTTAGGACACCTTCTTTACTTGCTCAAAGAGGAAGTCAAGGTTTCTCAACTGAAGGCCATCAAAGGTTGCTATGCCATCTTGTTGATTTTCTATTTGCAAAATAGGTTCTTATTATGATATGAAATTTGTTGATATAGAATGTCCATTTAAGTTAAGAGAGTGTGAAATATCCTTTTGTAAAACAAGATGTGGATTATCTTCTAGATTAAATGTATTTTTTGGATTACTTTCTCAACTATTGCTTTTTAGATTATCATATTTATCACAAGGTGAAAATTTTCACTTTAAATATTAGAGAGGAAGATATGTGTGATAAATCTTTCTCACATCAAAAGTACAACTCTTTTTCTTTTAGAATAGAAAGGAGATAAGAATACCACTAAGGAATTATTTCTTAGAGGGTATGCCACTCTTACAAAATATATGATAAATCTACACAACAAGTTGGCACTGATAATTTTCATGTAAAGCTATGAAAACTTAACTTTGAAAGAATAAGGAAACATAAAATTGATCAAAGGAAAAAGGAACTTGAATCAATGGATATAAAAGGGGGCCCCAATTTGACAATCAGGGCAAATTTAGCATCATGGAAGGACTAAAAAAATTAAGGTGATAAAGAGTTTGATTTAAGGACTAGGTCCTATCTAGAATTTGGGGGAGGAGAACAAGTAGTAAAAAAAGGAATTTGCTCAATTTTCAAATTGGTTTTGTATTGAAAATTAGAGGTCAAAAGAGTTCAAACAAAGAAAAACAATGAACAAAAGATTAAGGGAAAAAATGTAAAACTAAAATGAGGAATAACTTTTTGGGAAGGAAGCTCACAACAGTAGCTCAATTGGCGATCATTGTGATAACGAAGTGTTATGTACAAGAGATTCGAGGTTCCAATCCCCTGATTTACCAATATCTGTAGAAGGGGCGTATGTAGGCACCTAGAGTTTATAGTGGTAGCGGTAAGAATCGACCTTGTGTCATGCGAGTACGAAACTAGCCGAATTGTTGATTCTTCTAGTAAAAAAACAAAAAAGGAAAGAAAGCAAGTCAATTGAGGAATCAAATTTAGGGAAGGAACCAAGTCAAAATCAGATAAGGAAAACATAAAGGCTCATTTTACTTAACCATCTAAAAAAATGATCAAGATACAAGGCAATGAGGAATTAGTGTAATGTAAATCTAAAAGAAGAAAGCATGTCCAATTAAGAATGAGAAGGATGGGCCCCAACTTTTGCTCAAAACTTGGGGGTTGTTGAGGGATCAATGACTATATTGTCAACTAAAGCAACAATGCATGATCAATGAAAATATATTATTGTGATATTCACCACATGAAATTATTTAATTGTAACTTCCTTGAAAGAGCTAGCCTTTAGGTCACATTCTTAAGTAACGTGACCAAGGAAAAGTTCATGATTATGATGCATTTCCATGTCATGCCATAGAAACCTAACCATGGAATCCTTACACATATAGAAATGATGCCTAATATAACTAATTAACAAAAAATCCATGCATAAAATCCAAAATATCATTTTCAATCAATTTGTTGTACTTAGACAATGACATTTTTGTTGGCTTTAAGATTTAGCACCAAAACAATGTATATTAAATAAGAAACATTGGGAGTTTACATTCAAGAAACCCATGAAGGGGAAAGAGTACTCAATCATTCATTACTCGTGTGTTTCTATTGTATAATAGGTTCCTTATATAAAGTGCCCATAACAATATGCCATAATGAGATATTCCATTCAACCATTTCCATAAGTATCTCCAATAATATATCTACCCACAACTATCTCTAACAATGTCTACATTTATTCACTTGATTGTATGAAATCCTTACCTTGACTTCACTCATGTTCCTCATCTTTGATTCATACATATACTGCTTGATCTATTTAATTAGCATATTACAATGTATTCATCATTTATCATAAGTAGGAGTTAATCCTTCATTCTTGGTGTCCCTTGCTTGATATATGTTTGACTACATTTGTTCCTAAATATTAAACCAAAAATTTAGTATTAGAGATTGTGGTATTGGTTCATGGAGTTCTCTTCCGTGTTTATGAAGAATATTATGTGGATGAAGATCTATAATTAGTTGTAGATTTGGCCAATTGCCACGTGTTAGGGAGGAAAATTGCATTCATGTTTTTTAATAGGTTGTGTGAAGCTCTCATGCATGAAAGAATATCCTAAATTCAAATAATGTCAAATGATGATAAATTGTTTATAAGTATTCTTTTATATATAAAGTGAGTGGTTTTTTTTTCATTGGGAATAAAGGATAACCTCTAGCCATTGTGACAATAGTCATAATATACTCCCTAATCCTTAAGACTCTTAACACATTCACCTCATAACACACACTAACTTTGAATAACTTAATCTCGAAACACACTTTTATCCTTGATCACTAAGACTATACACACTAGATATGCTAACCCTGTGACCCCTAACACATTATGACCTCAATTGTAATCATATCTTGACATATTAACCTATTAACACAAATTGGCTGCTAATAAGTACGATCACACACATAATGCACATGCTAACCCTTATGATCCTTGACATATGTTGGGTCTCCAAATATCATTCATTTCACCCTATTTTCTTTCACTTTGCTTCAAAATTTACCATATTCCGCAACTCCTTAACCATGCACTAAGACCATCTTCATAATTAAATATGGGTTTAGGCACATTATTTTCCAATACATTTATTTTGGTATTTTGAGTGAATTTATGGTTAAATGTTAGAAAAATAACATGTACTCACTTATATATAAAAGTTGGATGAGTTGTATGACATGTGTAGGCATATTTGAAGATCCCAAGACAAACATATTTGGCCTCCAAGACTGAAATTCGAATTTCCTCTTCAATCTCTTGAAAATTTGAGGAAGATTTGAGATCATAGGTCAAACACAATTCATGGAGAAATATCATGGAAGTTTTTTTAAGTGTCTCCTACCAAAGCTAGGAGAGATTTGTGAGAAGATATGAAGAGGTGCTAACTGCTATATGTCAACAGATGGTTGTAACCACATAAGATATTTGTGGATCTAGGAGAGATTTGTGGAAATACATTTATGAGTTACTTATCTTAGTTTTTGTCTAAATAGGAGTGCCTTCTCCTCTCAAAATGTGTGAAAAGTTTGGGAGCTATGCTCATGCTTCAATGTAGAGTTTTGGATGTTAAGGATTGACTCTATGCTTATGATTGATGTAATGAATATTGTTGTAGTTCAATTTGATATGGTTGTGCCTTCATTTGGTATTTGCTCAAGATTTTTCTCAACTTTCCACCGCTCATGCACTTTGGGATGACCACCTAATTAGTATGGGATATATTCTAATGTTTTTTTTTAGTTTCTTTTATGTTCACTTCAAGTATTTTGATTAGATGTATTTTCACATTCTTTCATGTTCATTCCATTTATGTTCTTTTGCAGGTTAAACATTATTGTTCTCATTTCATAGATTCATTGGGTTTCAATTTGTTTGATAGATACTCATGAATGATTCTAATTTGACAATGTACACATTAGTAATTTCAATTGATCTCTCACTGCTTTCAAAACAGGTCGCCTTTAAATTTCATAGATTAAGCATTCAATGCTTTCTTAGTATAAAATTGAGTACTTTCTAGATTAAATTTACTTTCAAGTCATTAGAATAGATTGCTTTCCTGTTGATAACATAGATTACTTTCATGTCATTAGAATAGATTTATTTTCATGTCAATAGAATAAGTTTACTTTCATGTCAATTGTCATTTCAATTTCATAGATTAAAATATTTATTTCCAAGTTCCACATTTGAGACTTTTGAAAAAGAAAGTGTGTGCATACTCATCTTAGACATTTTTCATGAATATGTTTTATTTCAATCTTGTAATTTCTTTTATTGGATTAGAATTTCCCTTTGAAATTGAAAGTTGATTCCTAACATATATTGTGCAAGTATGCTTCGCAAGTTCATGAACCCTGGGTTGACAATTTAATGACAAGCAGTTTAACTAATAATTAAATTACCCAACCATTTTGGCATCGTTGTGGGGGAAGTATATATAGAGGTTAACTTTCAATCTAGAATTCCTTTTTAGCTTCAATTTCATTTTTAGATGCATAGTTAAAATTCATGTTAAAAATCATTTAGATGCATAAATTTCAATCAATTTTTGTAGTATAAAAGTTTCAACACTAATCCATTTATAGACAAGAGATCTAGAATGATGACCATGCATTTCTTGGAGAGCAAGGACTACATTGAAGATTGGTTTCAAAAAGTGATTACACCACAACATTCTTCCATTCTTCAATAAATACTAGAACCAAATCCAAATGTGCAAATGGTCTCTCATATCCTAGTGGGCATTGAGGTATATTTTTCAAATTTGGATGTGAGCATACTAGAGATTTTGATCCATAAATGGCTTCATTGGGAATACTCCTACACTTAACAACAAAAAAATATTCTTTCTCCAAAATAGAGTAGGTTAGAATAGGGAAATAAAACCAAGCTTGGTAATGTTTTTGAGTCTTTTTTTTTAATGATTTTGATTTCATTTTCTTGAATATTTCATTTTTGGGGGTGTAGTAAGAGCCACCTCATTCACTAACCATTGACAGGAAAATCTACAATAAAATGGATGTTTGTGAAGAAGAAGAACAAGTGGAGTTTAGAGAGCTAAAATTTGAGGTTTGAAATATCAATTCTTCTTACTTTGTTTTTCAAATTTCAGATTCCAAATGAATAAAGAATTTCAATATTTCTGAGTATGCTCGTTTCTTGCGCCTTGTTGCGACCTGGAAGATCAGAAAAGAAAGTTGGATAAGTTAGCTTTGAAATTTCACAATAAAAAATGACTGCGAGATCTAAATTTACCATTGATTTTAAAAAGAAAAATATGCTTAAACTTTGATCTCTAATTGTCAAATTTATTTGTGTCTTAATTTGCTACAATAAATTCTTTTTTAATTATTTAAAAGAAGAAACAAAGTCCTATTTTTTTTCATTTTCTAGAATAGTTTCATTTTTTTATTATTATATTATTAATAATAATAATAATAATAATAAATGTTTTTTTCAAATTTGTTTTTATTTTAATAATAGTAAAAAAAAAAGCAGCAAAAAAAATAATAAAAAAAAATTAAAATAATAAAAAAATTATTTAAAAAATATATAATAAAAAACTTAAAAAAACCTTAATGCTTGTTTTGGCCAAGCCATAAGGTAAGGCCTTACGCATATGTGTGGAGGCCAAGCCAAAGGTTAAGGCCTCGCGCATATGCGCGGAGGCCAAGCCAAAGGCTAAGGCCTCCATGCATACGCATGAGGTCAAAGCCCCATGGCAAGGCCCAAGGACGATACTACACATAGACCCCCACACAACCTAGTCGAGAGTCCCATGGAGTGGCCAAGGGTCGATTTTTAATTATTTTTGATGTACATAAAAATAGGAAAAAATAAATAAATAAATAATAAACCTTAGAAATGAAATAAAAACCCAGCCAATAAAATTTGCAGAGAGAGGGGTTAGATTTGGTCTATGCTTTCAACCTGCAAAAAAAAAAAAAAAAAAATGTGAATTTTGAGCTTTGGCCTATTTTATTTTTTTTAGAATAAATCGATTGTGAGATTCGTTTTTTTTGGCAAGTGCATGAGTTCAATTGAAAATCAAACATTTTGGTGGCATGAAACTAATTGAGAAGTGCCCTGGAGCAGTTAAACTATTTTTTTCAAAAATCCCAAAATTATTTTGTTGGGTGTTTATCAAATTGTTGCCTCATTAGTCATGTTGTTGAGTGGTTAATATTTTTAAATATAAATAAAGTTTTTATGGTCCCATTTCTCACATGTGATTTGTGGTTTATTGGTAACTATTTGAATTTGTAAAAAAAATGTTATGAGTTCAAATCTAATGGAGGCCAAAATTTGTTAACTACTCAACAATTTTGACTTAACTATGTGACAATTTCATTGCCACATGGCAACATTTGATTGGTCTATGTGGCAGCATAGTATTGGTCATCGATGATTGCCCAGTCAAACACCAACTTAGCGTGCCATATCAGTAGTTGACCAGTCATTTATTGGTCAACCACCAACTCGACATGCCACACCAATAGTTGACCAGTCAATGCCACATCATTGCCATGTCAACAGTCCACATCACTACACATCATCATTGCCACATCGTCATTTTTCATGTCACCATTTGTCATGTCATCATGCCACATTAGATATGTACAGTCCATGTAGCACCTTGTGGTGTTGTCACGTGGCACCTTATGGTGTTGCCACGTGGCACCCATGCACCCAATTTTCACTATTTTGCTAAAACTTCAAACAACCATAACTTTCTCACACGACGTCCATTTGAGGCGATTCAAGTGTCGTTGGAAATATATCGATGAGTACTACGCGATGGAATAGTTTTCATTAGCATTTGAGACAATAAAAAAATGGTCATTTTTTTATGGATTTTGTCGCAATTGGGCTTGTAAAACATCATCATATCATTAAAACATGTTTCTAATATGAATTTAATTTAACCTGGATTTTTAATTGCTTAAATTGGGCATCAAATAAAGAAATTATCAACAAAATACTAACGGGTATTCCAAGATGCATCGCTTCCCGACAGGCAAAAGTGCATTTCATTTTTATTTTATCTTCCTTGAATTTGTATTATTGGTACTATTTATGAATTTGTTGCGTATATATCATATGAAGAGAGATTGTTCACCTCTCTCCTTCGAGACTTTTACATTTTATTGCAGATTAATGCTAAGCTTTTGCAGGTTCCAGGATGATCAAAGAAGATTAATTTATGCACAAGTGGTTCTCAAAGACCAATTTATTATTATTATTATTATTTTGAAATGCATGTTAGAAGGACATTCATCATGCCATTGTTACTCATTCATTTTCCTCTTCTCTAAGCTTACAATCCATCCATGAATTTTCATCTTCCTACTACTAGATCATGACCACAAAACCATTTTCCCTTTGCAAATTTCACACTTTCATGCCTCACTTGCATTTCATCCCTAACCCATGAATAAATTCATTCAATTGACTTACAATGTTGAGTTACCTCGTTGTCCTTTTCCTTCTTTCAAAATAAAACATGGTTCATAAATGCAAATCTTTCATTTATGGTCCTTTAAATTATTACTTTATGCTTGTGGTAGATGATAGGGGATTCATTAAGGCCCTCCTTCTAACAAGTCTTGACCCATTGACTTCAACACATTATCTGGGTTTATGACTAGAGATATTTTTAGTACCTTGAAGCTTGCATGCTTTAATGACAAGTTCTCTCAACAATAAATAGTGGGAATATATGAATGTCCCTTGTTTGTCAAATCTTCTAGGTGACTCGACTTCAACTCATTTATTCGTACCTAGTAAGATGTACTTGGACATCTTGACTCTCATTAGCATTAATGGTGAGTAGTCTCGTGTTAGTTAACCACATTCGTTAATGGGCGGTAATCCAACAATTTCTTTCTATGTTCGACATCAACAAAATCTATTCACATAGAAAAGAACTATGCCATGGTGCAAATATGAATGAAAACTATATGATTCTGGCAACTTGCAACAATTTTCCAATAAATAAAAATTTAATTTTAGAGTTCAGAAGCAATTCTAGGAATAAGAGGCCACAAAGATTCCAATTTCAGATTTCATCCACTATTCATACAACCAAGTGATGAAGAAGCATATCAGATTCTTTCACTTTCACTTCACATTCCATGATCCAACAGTAACAACCAAGACTTCACACATACATCGCTTATTGACTTTTCAGGTAGATGAAGGTATGTTGTTTTCTAATCTTTAATCATTAATTCCTTGAATACTAAAATGTATGTATTTGGAAAATTTCCCATGCAAATTTTTTTCCCTCATTTTCCAACGATATAAAACACCTTTAGTTGGGGGGGGTAT
Source organism: Pinus taeda (assembly GCA_000404065.3). Lineage (NCBI taxonomy): Eukaryota > Viridiplantae > Streptophyta > Pinopsida > Pinales > Pinaceae > Pinus > Pinus taeda. Next base: position 65,004 of record APFE030959478.1, read on the forward strand.
TCATTACCATTTTTCATTACATATACAATAATCTCATACATTCTTGACCAACATGCTTCTCCAATCTGAATGTTGTTTCTATTTTTGGTTATCTAAAGATGGATATGTTTTATAAAAGATTCAAATTATGAGCAATGATCAAATGATATGTATATGAATTAGTCTTCATTGTGAATACATTCTTAAGTTGCAGCGAGAAGAAGAATAAAAGAAAAGTGTTGCCACACAAGAACCAACACTTGAAATAGTTAAAATTTGCCACACAAGAACCAACCATAAGAGTTTCCATTTCGATATCTTTCAGATAAAGAAGACTTTTCAAAAGATGTAAGTCTTAAAGAGTATCTCAAAGTCACAAAAAGGCAAAAGGCTATAATCTAAGACAATTAATGCAAAGTTGCATGAGGACATGCAACATCTTCAGTTGGGTCTCCAAAATATCATTCAATTCACCCTTTTTTCTTTCACTTTGCTTCATAATTTAACATATTCCGTAGCTCCATAATCATGCACTAAGACCATCTTCATAATTAAATATGGGTTTAGGCACATTATTTTCCAATACATTTATTTTGGTATTTTGAGTGAATTTATGGTTAAATATTAGAAAAATAACATGTACTCACAAATCTTAACAAACTCTGATCATTTTTTTTCCATATTGATCATCATTGAACACAAAGACCCATTGGCCATTAATCCCATAATCTACTAACCTCCTCATCCTAACTCATTAAGCCATATTGACATATAATTAATGTTGACTATTAATCAACATGATTAATCATAATTCAACATGAATCACTAGACCTTAACCCTCAATCATGGTGAACCACGATTGCCCTATTGACTATAGTTGATCATCTAGACTGCATTGACTATATTTGGCCATATTGGCTACATTGATCCACTGACTGTCAATCTTCTAATCTACTAACCTCTTAACCCGTTGACCCATGTTGGCATATGTTAATAAATGTTGACTATTAACCAAAAAAAAGCACCATAATTCAATTGTGAAAATTAGCCATTAACCCTTAATCATAGTTAACAATTTTTGACCATATCTATCATGGTTGATCATCTTGAGTACATTATCACATTGACTATATTTGGTAGTATTGACCATGATTTATCATATTGATTACATTGACCCACCAACTCAACTCTTAATATCCTAGCCTTTTAACTTCTTAATCCAGATGTACATATGTTGACTAATGCTAATATTAATGAAAACAAGTTATCATATTCAACTCGCATCACTATTGACCAACCCTTGATCATAGTTAACTATTGATGACTATGACAAAGATATTTTGGTTAGTTTTAACATCATCTCCCTATTCATGATTGTTCTAATGGATGAAGTTATTAAGATCATAAAGCATGTCATCGCTCTAAGAAACTATTATCTTGGTTAAAATCTCTTAGAAGTCAACTTACTTCAATATTTGTGTTGAGAGATATAAGCAAACAAACAAATTCCAATGAGATTTCATCTCTTCCCTATTGTGACAGTTTTATACATGAAAGCCTTGTAAGAATCACCTTCAAAACCTACCCTCTAAAGTTGAAACATTGGAAAATGATTTGTTTATGATACAAATGTAATTTGGCCACATGGAAAGGGGAGTTTAAATGAATTCTTGTGACATTTAAATACCTACTCTCATAATCTAAAGTTAACGATGGAGATTGAAAACAACTAATATCATCATATAAAGTTGACAATGGAGGCTGAAGACAAAAAAAAACCTTCCATTTTTAGATGCCTTAATTTCTACGAAATTAGACAGGTTATTGTTCCATCAAGTGCATAAGAAGAAGAATCACATGGATAAGGATGTTTATGTTAAAATGCATCATTGTCTTCCCAAAAAGTTGGCTTGTTAAATACACACACAACTTGAGCCTTCAGGAACATTAGGATTATAAACTGCAACATTTATGAATGGTACTTGAAGGAAATGGCTAGAAGAATGTTCTAATTAGAAAGACTACTTTTGCAAAGCAAGAGAAGGCTCCAATGATAGCCAACAAAATGATATTATAAGTCCAAAAGTGAACCTCATGTACATTTGTGATATTAGTGATGGATCATTGATTAAATGTTAAGATAAAACAAATTAAGGTCTCATTCATTACCTCTCACCACCACTAGAAAACTCTTAGATTCTACAAAACATTATTTAGACCCAAAGCAATGTAAAGGGGTAGAATCAATATAATGGGAAAATGATTGTTTGATATACGTAAGTCTTAAAGAGCATGATGTTGATATTATTTATAACCAAAAGGAGATGTCTACACTACCAAAGCACCATAACATAATGAAGTACTATATATGTATTGAAAAAGCAAAATTAACTGTGATGATTGAACATCATAAATTAACGTGCTTAAGAGAAGCAATAGAAACTAAGAAATGTGATGGTAATTTAACATAGAAAATGAATAACTAGTGAGGTTTGTAAACTTTTCATTCAAACACCAAAGTAGCAAAGAGGTCTCCTCCCTCTCATATGTTAGTTTTTGTAGCATTAGATGTGTTTTAGCCACGAAACTTAGTGGAGAGGCCAGGATACATTAGATTTCCAAAACCCAAAAATCGTTTTTGGAAATTCCGCATAGAGATGGCTTAATTAGATTATTAGTTGATTTTTAAATGTTTCCTAAGTCTAAGCTTAGGGAATATGGTTAGTTAATTAGAATTAATTAATTCAGGGTAATAATAGTCTAGAAACTCACACAGATGGACTTCAAGATGATCCTAGCCATTGATTAATATTTAATCTTGGTCGTTGGAGTCCCAATAGAGGATTATAAGAAGAAGTTGATGGGCACTTGGAGAAGCTACTTCATATATTCGATTTCCTCGGAAGATCTATTTCCACGAAGCAGCAACAGTTGCCAAAGAGCCAGAGATCGAGGAATAGACAATGAGGGGCAGGGATGGTGATTATGGAGGATATTTTCTAGAACTAAAGAGTTAACTATAGGAGGGTCGAGTTTCCTTAGTGAGGTTATGCAGAGGCAATGTAGAAGCATTAGAGGTAAAGTTTGATTTGGCCAGATAGAGGGTCGATTCAATTGTTGGAGGCCAAAAATATTTCCAGAAGGTTCCAGTGAGTCATTCTCAGAGGCTGGATTGGGTAGACAACTTGATCAGTTGCAGTTCTAGGTAGATCCTTCTAGTTCCTGCACAGCCTAATGTAGAGGTTGACACAAGGATTTCGTGGAGCCCATTAAGAGCCAGTTTCAAAGCTGGATCAATGTCGTCTCACTAATTTTTGTGGCCAATTTCTCCTATAGTGGATTGCCAGTTTGTGCATCCAAATTGTACTCATAATTTCTTACTGCCGCGTAATAATAAAACGCTCAGCTGCTACACCGATTTACCCAAGTTGGGTTTTTTCTGGGGACATTTGTCCATAAATAACAGTGTCATTTTTGTGTGTGTGTGTGCTAGATTTTTCTCAGTTTCCAATGCTATTTTCTTTCGCAGTTTATTTGTGAAAATCACAGTGTGAATTATTTGATATTTTTCATAGTAAACTGCAAATAAATTAACAATTCATAGAATAATTTCCAATTGCTGCGATAGATGAAATTTTCACATGGTACCAGAGTGTGAGTGATCAACTAGGAAGCTCAAAAGCGAAGATGACAATTTTGTTGTTTAGTGGGAATAGTAGGCCAAAATTCTCAGATGCAACACATTACCTAGACAGGCAGACCAAATTGTTGGGGCATAAATTCAATTTTTAGTTACAGGGTTGTAGAAAAGTCGAGTTGCCCAGGTTAGTGATTCTAGAAGTCAAAGGGAGCAACTACAACTTAGATTTTCGCTAAGCAGATTCCTTAGTTGGACGCATAGGGCTTTGCAGCAGCAGAACCAATGTCCAATGGAAGAGAAAAACACACACAACATAGGGATAATTTCTCTCACGGAACTCTGAGTCTCAAAAGTTCGATTTTCCGAGGCATATTGGTAGTAGCAACTAGCAGATCTGCGCATTCCAGAAGGGAGTGCGAGTAGTAGAGCAACAACCTAGAAGAGGGAAAGAGAGAGTTTTCAACTTGATCAAATATGGCCATAGCAGGGCTTAGATATCAAGATATCTTGGATGGAGATTCCAACTGTCATCTGGAAGACTAGGATATCCTTACTTCTAGATGAATATGGCCTAAAAGCCTATGTAGATAACGTGGTGGCAGTTCCCCCAGATGCCTTTCAGCATAAATTTTATAGGAAGAAGATGGCGAGGGTGAAGCGGTTGATCTTGGATGGAGTCTGAGATCATGTAGCCTCATATGTGGCAGACAAAGGAACATCCAAAGAGATGTGGGATGCTCTCTCTATGCTATATCAAGGTACTTTTGAGCAATGAAAGATGTTCCTGGATGAAAAGTTGAGATGCATAAGGATGCAGAAGGGAGAAGGCATAGATTCCTTCCTCACCAGAATACAAGAGGTATGAGATCAACTTACAGTTGTTGGGGCAACACCTCAACCATCAGAGCTAGTGCAATTGACAGTAAATAGTGTCTCGGGGGATTGGTAAGTGTTTTTACAAAGTATATTGGGTAGAGACACTTTTCCAAAATAGGACAGGATGTGGGTTGATTTGCAACAAGAGGACTTGAGGCGAGCTTTGTTAAAGAGCTCCATTAGTGGCAACACTGTCAACAGATCGAAGAGTGTGAAGGAGGAGGAGAATGTGGCCATAACATATAAGGGTCCCAGTTAGGGGAAGGGGGAGAAGAGAAAGAATGAGAAGGACCTGTATACACCCTAAAAGTCGGCGGGACCGAAGGGCTGGGCGAGTGCCGAGGGGTCGAAGGGCTGAGGGGTCGAGGGGCGAGGGTCGAGGTCGAGGGAGGTGGTAGGCTGAAGCCAAAAGTAAAAAAAGAAAAGCCAAAGGCGGGGTCGAGGCGAGGGCCAAGGGGATAGGAGATTAAATTTTAATTTTGTGAAGCTAAACTGGTTGAAGCCCATGGCTTATAGCTGATGGATTATTTATATATATATATAAAATATAACCCAACAAGGTTGGGTGGGGTTGGTGGATGTTTGGTTGGAATGTGAGGTGATGGGGCCCCATCAAGGAATAAGGACAAGCAGGAGAAGTAGGACCAACAGGTAGCATTAGCTGAGATCAACAAGTTGTCCTCCAGGTTAGAGGAAGACTTCGCGATTTTTCCAGCCATACCTCTAGGAGTGAAGCAGGGTGACTTGGAGTTGTAGCCGCAAAGAGCTACAGATTTGGATAGGATCCACTGAGGAGTCCACCTCATGGATCATTACCTGGCTATGGGGGTCCACAATATTCAGTAACATGATGGATCAATGTTAGAAGATGCAGTTAGATTCTAGAGTGATAGTTGCAAACTAGTAACGGTTAGATGTTGGAGAACACAGTGCAGAGTTGGCAGTGGTGCAAAGTGGCATAGTGTAGAGTCAACAAAAATGTAGATTCTTCAGAGAAAGTGCAAAGGCTAGTAGCAGTCAGAGACTCGAGAGACAAATGCATCATACTGAACATAATTGATTCAATATTTCAGATGCTTCTGAGTTGCAACTATTGCAGTTGCAACAAAAACAGATGAGAGGGAGTTGTAGTGCAGATGCAGTGTTGGCAACAATACAACAGGGTCAACAACAACAACACAAATGCAACATCAGAGTTGCGCAGTGGTTGGTGGGTAGTGGCAGGCAGCCATAGTGGCCAGACATTAGCAATGTGATAGAAGATGATACAGAGACAAAGTGTTGTGGCAATGTGTGCAACACTAAAACACAATCCTCGCTAAGAGGGAGTGTTAGTTTTTGTAGCGTCAGAGGTGTTCTAGTCGCGAAACTTGGTGGAGAGGTTATAATACATGAGATCTCCAAAGCCCATAAATCATTTTTGGAAATTCCACCTAGAGATGGCTTAATTAGATTATTAGCCCATTTTTAAATGTTTGCTAAGTATAAAATTAGGGAATATGGTTAATTAATCAGAATTAGTTAAGTTAAGGTGAGAATAGTCTAGAAACTCACACAGATTGACTTCAAGATGATCCTAGTTCTTGATTAAGATTTAATCTTGGCCGTTGAAGTCCCAAGGAAGGATTATAAGAAGTCGACGGGCCCTTGGAGAAGATACTTCAACAATTCAATTTCCTCGGCAAATCGATTTCTAGATAGCAGCAACAATTGTCGGAGAGCCAAAGATCGAAGAAAAGACAATGAGGGGTAAGGACAGTGAGTCTGGAGGAGATTTTCCAGATCTAGAGAGTCATCTACATGAGGGTTGAGTTTCCTTAATGAGGTTGTGCAGAGGTAGCGCATATGCTTCAGAGGCAGGGTTCGATTTAGCGAGACAGAGGGTCGATTCGGTTATTAGAGGCTGGGAAGGTTTCCGAAAGGTGCTAGCGAATCATTCTCAGAGGATGGACTAAGCAGATGGCTTGATCAGTTGTAGTTCTAGGCATATCATTATAGTGCCCGCGCAGGCTTGACACAGAGGTTGATGCAGGGTTTCGTGGAGCCTATTCATAACCTGTTTTAGAGATGGATTAGTGTTTGGCGAGATAAAATTTGTCTCACTAATTTTTGTGGCTAGTTTCTCCTGTAGTGGATTGCCAATTTGTGCATTCGTATTGTACTCAAAATTTCTCACTGCTGTTTACTAATAAAACTCTCAATTGCTACACCGATTTTCCAAAGTTGGGTTTTTTCGGGGACATTTGTCTAAATATAACAGTGTCATTTTGTGTGTGTGTGTGTGTGTGCTAGAATTTCCTCTGTTCCAACATTATTTTCTTCTGTAGTTTATTTGTGAAAATCACAGTGTGAATTATTTGATATTTGTCGTAGCAATCTGCAAATAAATTGTTAAATAAATTAACAATAAGGAGAACAATTTCGAGTTGTTGTGATAGATGAAATTTTCACATCATATGTGTTCTCATTTGGGTATCTTTTTTTTAGTAAAGTTTTTCTTAAGTCTTTTCTCAAGCTTGTATGAGTTTATTTTATTTTTTTATAAGTGCTAATATAAAAGATTTATTGAAGTTTATTTTCAATTTAAATCATGAGTTTTTAGGTGTGTTGACACCTCAAACTTTGAAGGAATATACCATTGTTTTTTCCCATCAAAATATTTCTGGGTGAAGTCAAGTAAATCATGTTCTATCCCTGATGATGGATGCTTACTTAGTTGTCTAAAATGCCATAAGGTGAATATCTAACACAAAGTAAAATTCCAAAAAATTGACATATAATTCCTCCATGGAGATGAGTTGTGTAAAAAATACAACTTTTACCATATTGACCACAATGACCATATTTGGCCATATTGATCACACTAAAATATAAACCCTTAATCTCCTAATCTACTAATCTCCTAACCTATTAGCCCACGTTGACATATGCTAATTATTAGTGAATATAAGTCATCATAGACTAGCACAACTAGCCATTAACCCTTTATTGTAGTTGAACATTTTTTACTATATCAATCATGGTTTACCCTCTTAACTATATTGACCACATTGACCATGTTTGGTTACATTAACAATTTCGACCATATCAACAACATTAACCCATTAACCTTGGATCCGTTAATCTACTAACTTCCTTTTTTGTTGAACCTAATAGCCCACTTGCCATCATCAACCATGTAGGCAATGGTTGATCAATATAGTTGACCCACAAACCCATGAACATTCTAATTGATTAAGTCCATTAACCCTAAAGCCTATCCTCATAACCCACTAAATAACACCCTATCCCACTAACACCCTAATAAACTATGACCATTGAGAAATTACCTCCTACCACAGGATGACATATAACACCATAACCTCCTAATATAATCTAACAAATAATCACTATAGCCTCAAACATATTATACCTTCAATCCCTATGACCCGTAACTCAATCATTCCTTGGCACAATATGAGCCCAAACACATTTTAACCCTCATTCATTATGACTATAAACAACTATCCTCACTAAACGCCACGAGTGCCAACATACTAATCCCTTAACACATAATGACCTCTAACCCAATCACCCCCTAAACCACTAACCCATTAACACATTGATTGTGATTGATTATGACATTGGATACATTATACCTCTTAACCTTGATACAATTACTCCCTAACACACCATGAACTACAATCATTAAGACCCTTGACATGATACAACCCCAAAAACATTGCGACCCCTTCCACATTAATAATTTAACACTCTAACCTTCTAGTACACTATAACAACTAAGTACCCTACCCTCGACACCATGATGTATCACACTAACCCCTTAACAAACTTTAACCCTTAACCATTATCACCTCAAGCAACATATATCACTTTACCCCATGACCTTTGACACAACCATGGCTTAATATGCTATAACACCTAAACATACAAACACATAACATAAACACACACTATAACCCCTCAACACACAAACCCTTTGAAATAACAAGACCCTCAACAAGTATGATCCCAGACACACTATACTTATAATCCTTACATTGTATCCGCTAACCCATTAACTCTCCAATATATTATGATCCTTAACCCTTATGACTACTAACCATTTAACATTATGATCGTGAGGGGCAATAACTAAAGTGGTTGGAAAGTAGGTTTCATACTCTCCCTAGCTAGGCTTGAGTCCCAAATGAGACATTTGGCCTATTGTGATGAAGTTAGAAAGGTATGCATCCCTTGGGTGCAAGACCCCCATAGGTATGTCTTTAGATGTCTCAACCCTTGCTAAATCATAGGTTACCTACCTAGTGTTGGCTTGTGGGCTGTTGGTGCTAGTAAGGGTTTATAGTGCAATCCATTCTAGTGACTCCCAATTGATTACCACTATAAACCCTTCATGGTTAAATAAAAAAACATCATGACCATGAATACACTAACCCCTTTAATACACTATGACCTTTAATCCACATGAGTTTTGATATAATCAGCCCTAACGCACTTTGACCTTGTACACACCACTCTCTAACATAGTCAAGCCCCAAAACACATGATAACATAACCAACCCTTGAGACATTGTGACCCTTCATAAATGCACTTAACCAATATGAACCTTGACTATTGTGCTTGTAAACACACCATACCCCTCACACAATAAGCGTGAACAAACTGACCTTGATTTTAATTTTTATATGGTAAATGCTTTGTGAGTGAACACACTAGTCTCTAACATAATTAAGCTCCAAAACACATGATAACAAAACCAACCCTTGAGACACTATGACCCTTCATAAATGCACTATAACACTTGATAATTGTGCCTTCAAACACACCATACTCCTCACACAATAAACCCTACACAGTAACCGCTATTTTAACATGCTATAACATTTAACCTATATAACTTTTGATATAACGGCATCCAACACACTCTAACCTTGAACATACCACTCTTTAACCAAAAACACATGGTAGTATCACTGAGCTCTAAAACACTATAACCCTTCATAGATGCACAATGACCCCTTATGGATTTTGAAACACTATAACCCTTCGTAAATGTACCAAGCACCTTATCTTCAAAACACAACACACCCCCTCCCAAAATAAACCAGATCAAAGTGACCCCTGTTTTAACTTGGGTGAATGCTTCGTGTGTGGGCTCTTTTCTCATGCCGGGTAATATAGACAAGCTTTTGTGATGACTGCTTTTATATTTGTTAAATCATCGCGGTCGTCCTTGAGAGAGGATCGAATCCTGTCGACATGTTAGTGGCGGCCCCTCGCTGTTTTAAGATACGATCAATCGATCTGCATTGTATTCCATCAGTATCCTATTGCTCTCCAAAAGTGAGGTATTATAATCTAAATTTATTTCCGACATTATGTCATGTCATATCTCATGTCCTTCAGCCTTCAAACTGTAAAGCTTATTTCGGAAACTGCAGTGCACCGTTATCTAGGGTTACAAAGAGATTTATAATAATCTATTCAATGTTAGGATGTGTACATACAATAGAGTTTCTCGTTTACCCTATATGAAGAAAGGGCAATGTAAATACATTACATTGGCAACGGAATTCGTAGAAGAATTTACGCACACTCACTTCATACAGAAGACATGTAATAGATTCGAATTGCATTATTTTGCTTGCCATACCCCAATGCATAAGATGTAAAAATTGCCAAAGGAAAAATGAAAGGTAACTCAATGAAGTTATTGGAAAAGTCGAGGGAAAACTCCTCCTACTCCCAGTGCAACAATGCAATTTAGCTATATAGCTTTGCAATCTAGTCTCACTTTGTTAAAGCTGAAATTTAAGAAACAAATTTTATTCATATCATGTTCTTGATAGACAGTGACGAAGAGAGCAATGACACTTAGGATAATCCACAACTTTTAATCCACAGAGGGGCAATTGTATAGTTTATTCTGGGTTAGTTTACTCTATGCTGGTGTTGAGGTTTGGCCCACAACAATAGATATGTCTCCACATACCATAATTTTTATGTTGCTTGGTGTTTATGGATGCAGTACCCCCTGTTACTGCTCGAAGTAGCAGGCGTCCTAGGACGGGATACTAGGTCAAGGGCAACAATGGAGTGATAGCCTGATGCCACTTCAGCTAAAGCTCCCTGCTCTTTACGAACTTTCACCAATGGGAGGAGACCTGTTAAGATGGAATCACGAGAATATATGGTCAATGATAAGTTAAATAGGTGATTCCTAGGCCTATTCACAAGAGACTTAATTAGATGGGTTGCTTGCTTTGGAAGCGAGGTGATGGGCTCTCTAGGAAGGGCCAATAAGATCCGCTAGGATTTGAGAGTATGCTTTATCAAGATGGTTCCTAGACCTCGAGATCTTTATAGAGGCTTGGCTTTTGTGTGATCTTTGTGAAATTGGAATCAATAAGTTGCGGGACCACAAAAGACCAAGTGGATCCAAAATTAGGTCAAGGATATGGAGTTGATTAACCAAGGATGTACTTGACCTAATTAGGGAAGAGAAGAGGATCAAAAAAAGAATATCCTTTTGATAATTTAATTCTATGATCCTAAGGAGGTCACTAGCTAATGGGAAACCAAGGGAAAGAATCGATCTTCGAGCTAGGGCTTGGAATATTTCAAGATCCCACCATCAGAATTTCGTGAAATTTGGAGGGCTTCTAGAGAACACACCAATGCAGTTGTGGGCAAGAGATTGAAATTTTTTTTGATGGCTAAATCATGAGAAAAGTGATGCCCTAGGTGACCTATGGAGGCTAGACCTAGAAAAAGAGGGGAATGTGAGAGGAATTCTCTTTGAAAATGATCACCTATGGAAGGATCAATGCCTTATTCTTTGGGGAAGATGGATTCAAGATGAAATTTATGATTTAGAGGAACTACACCCAATCAGGGAGCCTTCTAGACAGCTTCGCTTGGTAATTAGGGCATGAGAGCGACTGCTAGAAGAATTTATACTTTAATTTGCAATAATCAATGGCTTATCAAGATGTGTTCAATAGAAACATTCTCTAGGAACCTTCACCTATTCACACATGATACATGAAATGATGCAACGCTACAAAATATCATTATTTCCACAAATTCTCATAAGAAAAGCAGTGAATGTCAGACCTAGTATAGCAAAAATCCCAACAACATTCATGTAATAAAGTAAACAACAAGAATAAACATGAAAAAAGCACTGACATGTGTAAAAGAGTATATCCAACATCATATTATGCCAATAGTGAAGCTCCAAGACAAGAGAGAATATCCATACATCAAAATTCATTCATATCATCCAAATTCGTCTTCCCAAAGGGATAGGGAAAATATCACAAGAGAGAATAACCCAATCCAAGTGATGATGAGAGAATGAATCACCTCTCATATATTTATACAATCTCTAATGAGTTCTATTTCACTGATTTGGCCTAATTGAGTCCCCAAAATAAAATAATGTGCATAATTAGAATACTTTTGGTGACAAGCCCACCAAATAGCCCAATAACATATGAGTAAGTCTCTCAAGATGGTTGAATGATCAATAGAGTGAGTCGCTAGGCATTTGAGGAGGCCTAATGAAGTCCAAGGGGTGCCATGATGTAGAAATGGACTCCAAACACAGTGGACAAGGGGGTTGGCCCCTTGTTTTCGCAGTAAGAATCTGTGGTGCTCTCAAGTGGGTGTGGGGGCATAAGGACGTCCTCATGGGTCTCCAAATGGATCAAATATGCCTGTATACCATTTGTAAGGGTTGGAATGATGATATTAGCCCTCCCTTTGCAGTGGGAGACAATGGTCTAGACCTTGGAACATTTTCCAAGTGTATGGTGCAACTGTGGAGCTGACTGGGCATGGTGAACTAGGTGCACCATCCTCATCCAAAAAGTGGAACACGAGTAATTGATGAGCGCTGCTGGGGATCCATGAAGTAATCCTTACTATGGTGGAGGCCCATGGCTCTCAACACTCACCCTACAAGTGCCAATGTGGCCCTCTAGAGGGCTAGGACCCCGTATAGGGAGACCAAACCCCAAATGGAGACCCACTTGCAATCCTGCATAAGGTCCAATGCGTCCTATTTCCCTCCAATACAAAAAGTCATCAAAATAATCAAGTAAAAGAGCTTACAAGTCATGGAATCAATGGGGCATTTCATGGTGGCATGCCCTTCCATAGTGGGCTTTGGCATGTGCAAGTGTCTTCAAGCTCAATAAGGGGTTAACCAAGGCCCTATTAGGTGGTTTCAACCTTTAAAGGGGTGACATGTCGATGGCACATCCCTCAAATGGTAGGTGGCAAATGATATAATATTGGAGCGGAGTGGGGATCAAGGGAATCTTCCAAACCACATGTCATGGTACAAGGGTAGCTCTAACAAGGGAAGCCCACACCTGGGTATATAAGTGTAGGAGGGAGCAAATCGTGGTACATGAGTTATTCCAACCTTTGTACCCTTTTTCATATGCCTTTTGCCTTTGATTGATTTTTCTTTATAACTGCTCGGGGCTCCAGGGGATGAGAGCATAATGTGTAATATATAGCAGTGGATACCCCCTTAAGGTGGGGCAGTTCATCACTCATCAGGGGTTGGGACAATCATGGGTTCCTTAATGATGGAGGGGGATCATTTAGGGCCTATAGGAACCAGGGTGATGGCCATGGATAAGGGGTAGAGGTCATGCTTGGGTTTTGCCCACGTGCTAAATTTGGATGTCTTGGCCATCTTTTGTATCTTGTGGTACATTTCCTGTTGAGAGTGGCCAAATTATGCTTTTTCTTTTTCTTTTAGCTGCATCAACCTCTGGGGCATCGTTCTAGGCCCGAACCAAGGTGTGGACAAGGGGAGGGGAGGCTAACCCTATGTGGACCCAGTGGACACATGTGGACTTGGATGGGAAAAGAGATGAATGGGGCCAAAATGAGTGGAAGGGGAGTGATGTAGGTGATATCGGGAAGCAGGACCACGCAACCAAAATCAAGATTTTCCATGTAGTGCCAACCCTAAAGCTAATGGCCAGTAAAGGAGATTCCATGGGACTAGGATACAAGGGTAACCACATAATCGGACAGTTGAGACAAGAATAGAAACCTAACCCACTCTTTTCGCTGAATCCCCCCACCAATCCATGCCCCAAAGTGCCCATGGCAAGTAAGGAAAATTACTCAACTATACCAATGAAAAGCCATAAATTTGGGGTCAAGAGGCCCACCTTTAAACATACATTCTTGACAAGTGGTCGAGGGACTACATGGCTGACTCAAGTGGCGGACACAGTGACACATTGAGCTATCTAGTGGCTGCAAGGGGTTGCTTGTTGCCGACTGAGGATCATCTAGGAATTTTTTTCTCCTATACACACTACCCATAGGTGTTGTGTTACACTCCCTACCAACATAATGGTTGATTAGTTGCAAGATGAATATGTGTGGTTTGCTTGGCCTCCCCCTCCTCTATGAGATGTGTTGAGTGGGTGCATGTGTATTTTATAATAATCAATGAATACTAAATATGATAACAAATAATGGATTTAACTTTCCTCTTCTTTCCTCTCACGTGCTATCCTATATAGTTTTTAAGTCTGGTCCATGACAAGTGACAACATATAAACACAACACGTTAAGATTTAAGAAACTGGATTTGTCCAAACCCCTTTTCGTGTCCCGAGTCCCACGAATCATACACGACTTGCTAGGACACGTGTCCTATGAGTGTGTTTGATGTGTCCTGGATCCTGGGATTTGACGGACACGCGAATCCCGAGAATGTGCCCAATGTGTTCCGATTTCGGGACACGTGTCCCCTAGAAAAGCATGTCGTGTGGTCAATAAAGCCCTATTTGGGCTCATTTGGCACTCATTCTTGAGTGTGTGGGAGCTTCTAGCAGAGGGTTTGGGAGCATTTTGGAGGTGATTCAAGCAATAAGTAAGTGCATTTTGCTTCTATTTTTTATGCTTTTTTGCTACAACAATTTGCATGTGCATTTTTTTTACAAGTTTGTGCATTTTTTCTTTGTTTTTTTACAACATTCATGGCTCAATCAAGGGCAGTAGGGAAAGGGAAAAGGAAGGGGTGGAATGTCCCCATTGGTGCTGCCCCTCTTGTTTCAATTTCATCAGGGTCTGCAAGTGTTTCCTCTATTGGAAGTGGGGCTGCAACAACAACTTCAAATGTTGAGGGCAGAATGAATTTAGAAAGACACCAGGCTCAAGAAAACAAATATCCCTTGTGGAAGTATGTCACAAGAGATCAAGGGCCAGACAACAAGTTGAAGGGAGGAGGCAATGTTGCTTGGAGATGCAACTATTGCAACAACCATTTCAAGAGCACTTATTACTGTGTGAAAGGTCTTTTTTGGTCTTACCAGGTTATGGAATTGCAGCATGTACACAAGTGTCTTTAGATAAGAGGAAAGAAATGGAAAAAGAGGCCAATGTTGGTGTGGCAAGGGTGGCTGCATCATCTAAAAAAAACAAGAATGATGATCCCCTTCCATTCTTGAGGAAAAACAACAACAAATTCCCATTTGAGAGTTTTGGTGGGGGTGTGGGTCAAGCAGCGAAAATAAAGGCAATGGCACTTGGTCCAATGGATAAGATTTTTCAAAAAAGAGACAGGAAGAGTTTGATCTCACCATCACATTCTTTCTACCAGAACTTCATATCCTTTAATGTTGCACGCTCACCTTTATTTCTTGAGATGACCTTTATTTTTTGAGATGTGCCGAGCTCTAACTCAAGGGGCTCCATCGGGGTATGTGCCTCCTGGGTCAGAGAAGCTTAGAACCACATTGTTGGCTAAGGCAAAAAAAGAGGTGGACAAAATGCTTGAGCCTATTAAGTCAACATGGCCAACATCTGGGGTTGGTATTGTTTCTAATGGATGGACAGATCCAGCACGCCACCCACTCATCAACTTCATGATGTCTTCCTTGAATGGACCAGTTTTCTTGGAATCAGTGGATGCACTTGGACAATACAAGGATGCACAATATATTGGTGAGTTGTTCATTAAATTTATTAAAGATGTAGGTGTTGATTCTTGTGTGCAAATGATTATAGACAATGCGCTTGTTTGCAAGGTTGCTGGCATGATTGTGGAAGCTAAATATCCACAAGTATTTTGGACACCATGCATTATCCATTCCTTGAATTTAGCACTTAAATCTATTGCTTCTGAAATGCCTTGGATTAGAAGTATTATTGAGGATGCACAACATATTTGCAACTTTGTACAAAATCATATAAATACCATCACAATCTATAATGAGTACACCCATCTATCGTTGTTGAAGATTGCAGGTACACGGTTTGCCTCTTCATTCATCATGTTGAAGAGGTTGAGGTAGGTCAAGGCTGCTCTTGGGGCCATGGTTATTCTAGAGTTTTGGTCTTTTTGGAGAAAGACAGATCAAGCAACCTCAAAAAGAGTCAAGGACACAACGTTAGATGATACTTGGTGGGACAAGGTAGATCTTACATTAAGATCATGGACCCTATCATTGCTTTGCTACGATTTGCAGATACAGACCAACCCATCCTAGGAGAGATTTATGAAGGATGGGATTCCATGATTAAGTCCGTGGGGACCATTATTTTACAGAGTGAGTGCCTTGAGTATGAGACATCATCAAAGGCCTTCTTCACCACCATACAGGATATTCTTGTCAGTAGATGGGACAAATTGCACACATTTGCATTGTTTGGCTCACTCATTGAACCCAAAATACTATAGCCATGAGTGGCTGAATCGTGGACCTTCTCGCATTTTCCCTCCTCACATGGATGGTGAACTTTCACAGGGGAGGAAGGATGCATTGAGGAGGATATTTCAGGATAAAGCATCCCTTAATCAGGTGGGGAATGCCTTTGCAAAGTTTTCCACTAGCATTTGGCGATTTGCAGGCTATGATGTGATTAGAGACAAGGGGCTAAGAAGCCCTATTCTTGGTGGGCAACTCATGGGGCAACAAGCCTTCCTCTACAACAGTTAGCCATGAGACTCCTCTCTCAGGTGACTTCATCCTCTTGTTGCGAGAGGAATTGGAGCACATATGGGAATTTGTATAGTGTTAAGAAGAGTAGGCTTGAGAAGTCCAAGGCAGAGACAATGGTGTATGTGTACACCAATGTTCATCTTATTTATAGGTAGAGGGATGAGTGGTTGAAGGAAAAGACAAAGTTGTGGGATGTCTTTCTTGATGATATGGGTTTGGACAACAATGTTGAGTTGGCATTGGCTAACTTGGATCTTAATTAGAGCCTGTCACTTTTGATGATGGTGATACTCTTGAGGGGCCATCCTCCACACTAGCAAATGGAGAGATTACATTGGATAAAGAGGAGGATGAAACAGAGGAGAGCAATGGTGACCATGATAGTGACGCTGATTTTGATGACGATATTGATGAGCTACTTGCTACCTTGTAGTTGTTTTGTATTGGCTATTTATATTTGCCATTGGCATTACTACTTAGTATTACCCTAAGTTGCACGAAACGGGGAAACGGAAACGAGTTTCCGAAACGGGAAGCGATACGAAACGCGACCTCCCCAAATTTGAGGAAACGGGGAAACGCGAATATATATAT
>APFE030959494.1:0-28087 GCA_000404065.3 Pinus taeda
ACAGCAACCTGTTTCTGTTGTTTGAAATCAGTAATAATTTTTTATTGTTCAAGTTTCCCTAATGCTTTACGAATTGAAATTCATAATTCCTCCTTGCCCAATTTGCTCCTAGGTCTGGTGCAGGCCGAGGTTAGGCTTTCTGCCTGTTTTAGTCTGGCTGCTGTTTTTTTTCGTAAATTTACGAGTATCCTTCAACTATTTGACTATTTTAGTAAAATCTTGATCACATTTTGCTTTATCATGAGCTAGATAATATATTAGTATCACATTCAGTTTTTTTTTCACTTTCTCCTCCACTTAGATGGATTGATTGACTGATTTGAGTTTTGCATATGATCTAGTTTAGTCCTGATAACTTCCTTTCTTAATCTCATCTCATCTTCACTGGCAGTAAGTTGTATATTGAGACATGGTCTTTATTTGCAGTATCAACAGATATGAATGTTTCCTGCTTTTTTCGTGCACTTTCTAATTGTTGTTACCAGGCATGGCAGTTTGCCTCTTGTTCCTGGGAGTAATTCCACTCCCCTTCTAGTTTTTCTTGCAAGGAGCTACAAATTATTGAGTCGAAGTTTAATTTATTTTTAATAGTCCAGAGACCATAAGTCAGTTTCTCATCCAAATATTTTTGAGTTACCAGCTACTCATTTACTAAATCTCTCACTTCCATGGTTGGGGAAGTGATGACTGTAATCTTTAAATGTTTTGACCTGATTCCTGTGTTGAAACTGAATAGTTTCATCATAAACATTTGTAAGTAGAAGCCTTTCTGTCAGCCACAGACCACCTTTATCAACAATTTACTTGTTGCTTTCTGTTAGAGGTGTGTGGTGGTGAGCATCCTTGAGGGAAGGCCCAGTCCTTTCCTTGGTCATTGCAATATGGTTGCATAGCAAAGAAAACTATAAGCATAACCCAATTATACAACATGACTCAATTTTTTCATACAAAATATTGAACATGTTTGCCTTTCACCCCTAAATGTGTGAACATTCCTCTAATCCAATATGGAACATCCTCCTTGGAACATTCACCCAGAAGTCAATATATTACACTTAGTGCACTATGGGAACTCCATATTGATAGGGAGTTAGATTTTTTCGCACATCATGCAACCAGTCAACAATCCTCAATAATTCTTCAATAATATTTTAATCATTGAGAAGCATAGAGATTTCTTACCATGGAGGTCAAAGTAGAAATCCACAAGACCAAGGAACCAGAGTCCAAAATTTAAATAAGAGATCAAAAGTCATTAGGAACATTGTGTCTTTGTTGAACACAATAGAGCATTATTGTCATGACTCGTAAGTTCATGGGGCCTGTGGAGGCTTGGGAGGAAATCAACAAAAGTAAAAGATGAAGGTCAACATGCTAAAAGAGAGAGAGTTGGATTCCTACTCAGGAATTCTACAAGATATTCTTTCTGGGGGACCAACCCATTCAACTTACACATGAGATCAAGAGATTATAGAAAGGATTCTAAATCATTCAAGGTCTTTTTATTTTTTATATTTTTTAATTTTTTGATAGCTGTTTTTAAGATTCCATATAATTCATTAAACAAGGCCAATATAACATGGGATCATAGCTTTATTTTAAAAACAAACATAGTTAACAATGTCATAAGAAAATGGTGGATTCAAACTCATTCATTCCCATGAACGCTTAGGTCTTGCCAAGAGCCATAAGCTCAATCGAATTCACTTTTGGGGAAGGAGTCAATCTGAATTACTTCTACGATCTTCTTATACATCATGTGTAGCCACCATGTGTACATATTAGTGCATATCAAATGACAAGTTGGATTGCTCCAAGGATTGTTCACATCACCAATATAATGGTCCTCAATGAGACTGCTTGGACTACTCCCAAGATCCCATGCATGAAATAGTGCAATGTCCAAACGACTACATGAGTCGTAGGTTTTTTCATTGATAACATATGCGGCCAATGAGAGCAGAAGTAGGTGCAATATCAAAGACAACCTAATCCATAGGACCATTCATAAATATGAGTATCCATAATGTACACAATTGTTGCTTACCATTCCTAGCACTTCAACTTCTTTGACATTGTGGTTTGTCTTTCAATTAAATCTTATGCTTATTCTTTTGTGCTTAATTAATGACTTGCTCTTGGACTTCAAATCTAACTTTCCATATCTCCATGCATCAAGGGTGGATCAAACAAACATTAAATTAGCTGTCAAATCTTATGGGATTTATATTCCATCTTTTTGCATTTTCCTGGATGGCTTGCTCATTTATATTTGGAAGAATATAAATATCTTGTTTAGGAGTATTGATTTTCTTTTTATCTTTTCTCAAGATCTCAAGGATTTTCTATTTGGTGGGGCTAAAATCTTGTGAGAAATATTTGTTTTGTGTTTTTCCTTTTCTTTATTGTCTATCCTTTTAGATCCAATCACACACCTAATCTAAAGCATGTAGTCCCATTACCCCTCATGTTAGTAGGGGCATATATGAACACTTTGCATTATTTATCAGCACCATTTTAAGCCCAAGGTCACAAGTCAAAAGCGATGTTAAAACCGTGTGAGGTCTTGTATTATCCTACCCCTGTATCTTTTGAGTCTGTATCTTGTTGGCTTGGTCAAACCATCGTTGATCCCTTGAAGTTTCAGTTGGGTTGCTCTTGTCCTCTACATGATTGGATGGCCTTAGCCGAACTCTCTTGAGGACTCATGGTTTTATGGGAGCTTACATTTGTAGGGGTGATCACTGGTGTATGGGCTAGCCAAACCTACGTCAAGGTTCACTTATGTCACTCCACATGGTTATGGTCTATAGAGTCTATAGGTGGCCTTGGCTTTGGTGCAATATTCCTTAGACAACTCTTAGAGCATGGTAGTCTCATTTGACAACTTTTCACATTTCTCGAGGTGGTTCATAATTCCCAATGCAAAGCAGTTTTGGTGGTCAAAAAGTCAACATGGTCTCAAATTATGCAATTTGATTGAAGGATTACATGCCACATTCTAGTTTTCCAATCAGAGGTGGAAGTGGCTAGTTACAGTTTGGTAAAACTTGGTCAACAGGTCAAATAGGTTTCCAGGTGGTAGAACAAGGGCAACATTGGGTAGAATGATTCATGCATTACATCAAAAGTGGTCTACTTGTAATGATGTGGAAAGAAAATTTTCCAGGTGGCATAACAAGGACATCTTGTGTAAGAAATTGACATGTAATATGTCAAAATTGGTCTACAGAAGAGAGGAACAAAACCCATGTATTGGTTTCTCCAAATTTCCAAGGGCGTTTGAGATCCAACTCAGGGCATAAACGCTAAAGCTAACTGATCTTGCCTAGAGCAATTTTACTTCAATTTCTTTATTAGCCTAGTATCAATATTCAAATTAGCAATCACATCAACATGATAGTAAAATGCAGATAGAACATAAACATAAACAATAGAAGACAAGCCAAGACAAGAGGACACAAGCTGTGGCACCAGCCAGGGACAAACCCCAATGTGGGGAAAAACTTGATCAAATCTTCTTTTAGTCTTCAATAGTTTAGCAGAGAGAGATAGTACAATTTACAAATGTGATAATTTATAACAGCAGCAAAAGAGCCCTAACTAGAAAAATCAATTCTAGACAACAGGGCATATTGACCCTCAACAAATCGGTCAACTTCAGTCAACTTCGGCCTCCAAACATCAAGATAAAACAACCCTCAAAACAGTCAAATTCAGCCTAGTCAAAGTCTGGTCAAACAATCCACCTACGGTCAGCGCTAGTTGCAGTCAACGTTTAGCCTCGATTTTTGTGCCCAGAAATGCGGTCTTCCCAAACAGAGATAGCCCTCACAAAAACACAGTCAAAGGAGGTCAACTCTTGGTCAACGCAGTGAAAACAACAATCTGGACATTCGGTCAAACTTGGTCAATGTCCAAAACAAAAATTTATCCTTCCTTTCCTTCGCTCGTGTGGAGAGAGTTGCTGCCCAAAAATCCGTACCCAATCAATGAGGAGAGAGAGATGTGTGAAGATGAGTGTGTCCAAATGAGGTTAAGTCACCTTCTATTTATATGCAACGTTGAGGATGAATAGACATGACTGTTGGGCTTTTGAGCCTACATGAGTTTGCTGGCCGACCTTGACAATTTGTCCATAACATAAATAAATTCATATCTTCATTTGTACATGTCAGAATCAGATGATCTTTAGATCAATCCTACACCTCTCGGAAAGAGGAATCCAAGAAAAATATCAGCCGTCATAAATAAGATGACCGATGTGGAGTTTGGCCCTAGTTTCCAATTTTAACACTCCCTCTCAACTAGGGAGAACTCCACTTGCTAATCCATCTGCCAATCTGTACTATCTCTACCATCAATGCACTGCTTTGCTCTGCTCTAATGATCTATGAAGAAGAAGTGATCGAGAATGTATCATACGATTCTCTACTGACCTGAAGTTAGTCCCAATTAAAAGAGAGTGTCTCATACTACTCTTACTGATCCGAAGTCAGTTCCAATCAAAAGAGAGTGTCTCATACCACTCTTATTGACCCGAAGTCATTTCCAGTTTATCCTAGATCAATATCATTCATCCTAGCGTAGGGAGTGTGGTAGTACATGATGTGTTCATCGATAGTAATATGGTCCCTATCCTCATTTCCCTACTCATTGGCCATATGAGAGGTACTTCCCATGAGTCCGAGACTGCATGGGTAGTATGTCTCAGCAGGAGAAGGATGAACCACTCATCCTGCCTACATGTCGCTAAGGGGTATCACAGGGGAAGGATGAACCACTCACCTTGTACACAACAAACCACTAAGGGAAGGCTGAACAACTCACCTTATGGTTGCTCACTGCCCCAAGAAGTACCCCAAGCCCCCTGGAGCTCTCAGAGCTCAATGTCCATCTCATAGAGGACCCTCATAAGAGGGTCTCTCCACGACTCCAAGTCGTTCTCGAAAGGTCAAGAACTTGACCTTCCCCAGGGGCTTTGTCAGAATATCGGCGACCTGCTCATCAGTCCCAATGTGATGGAGCCTTATTGCTTCTCTTTGTACCATATCCTGGATAGAGTGGTACTTGATATCTATATGCTTGGAGCGATCATGAAACACAGAATTCTCTGATAATCGGATCCCACTCTAGTTGTCGCAGAGGATCACGGTGGTATCCGACACATGTCCAAACAGTGCACTGAAGAGCTTCCTCAACCAGACAACTTCACAGGAGGCCATACTAGTAGCTATGTATTCGGCCTCGGCGGTGCTCAAGGCACCGATTTCTGCTTCCTACTCATCGAGGATATCGAAGCAAAACCCAAAGAAAAGCAATATCCAAAAGTGCTCTTGCGATCCACCGCACTGCCAGTCCAATCAGCATCAGAATAACCATGCTACCTCACATTTCTGGCAATGTATCTCAGTCCAGTGATTGTGCCCCGAAGATATCTCAGAAGATTCTTGGCGTCAATCCAATGTATATGATGAGGCTCAACTACAAAACATATGTCCAGTCGGGAGTTCACTAAGAACATCAGTGCTCCTATGAGTTGACGATACTCAAAAGCATTTCCCAATTCAGGTCCAGCAACACTACCACAACTTTTTAAAGTTAGTTCCATCGGAGTAGTCATAGGATTGCAGTCCACCATCCCAAATCTTTCCAATATCTTCACAACATATTTTCCTTGAGAGAGGAAAATTTCACCTGGGTTTTACCAGACCTCCAACCCTAGGAAATAGTGCATCGGTCCTAAGTCCTTCATCTCAAATCCAGAAGCTGACTCTCTCTTACATTTGTGAATGAGGGGGTTTGCACTTCCATCAGCTCCATGCTTGATTTTGTAGAGCCACTTAGAGGTGACAACCGATTTTTCCTAGGGTTTAGGGACCACATCCCAGACATCATTCTTCATAATTGACTCATATTCTTCATTCATGGCATCCTTCCATACTTGATGCTTCACCGCTTCTTTGAATGATGAAGGCTCGTTTTGAATGATAGTGCTCATGGCGGTTTAGCATCCTTGATACCTGTTCGGCTTCTTGCTTTCACGGAAAGCCCCCCTTGGTGTAGTGTGTCTCTTGGCATCTTCGAGAGTCTCCTTAAGCCACGATGATCTTCTTTTGGAGGAGGGTGGCTCATGAGGAGGAGGATCAATAGGATCCATAGGTTCATCAACATCAGGCATTGTTTCGTCTTCTTTTCCATCCTTATTTTTGGTGTCAGCTTCTTTGCCCTTCCTTAGGTTAAGAAGGTTGTTGATCTTCCTGAGGGCCATATCTTCGTCGAAGGTCACATCATGACTTATCTCAACTTCCTTTTGACCAACTACATAAATTCTATATCCTTTAGAATTTTCACTATAGCCCACAAAGATTCCTTTCTTCTCAGATGCACCTAATTTGCTTCTTTTCTCTTTCGGCACATGAAAATATACGAGACTTCCAAAAATTCTAAAGTGAGAGACATCGGGTTTCTTACTAGTCAACATTTCTTCGGGAGTCTTGGAGTCCAATGCTTGATGAGGGCATCGATTTTGAACATACACGACGGTATTTGCGGCTTCAGCCCATAGGAACTTCGGAAGGCCTTGATCATGAAGCATGGCACAAACTGCTAATATAATAGAGTGATTCTTCCTTTTAGCCACACCATTCTGCTCAGGAGTGTATGACTTTGTAGTCTCCCTCTTCATGCCAGCTTCTCTGTAATAATCTTGGAATTCATTGGATTCGTACTCGGTCCCATTATCAGTCCTCAATATCTTGATTTTCTTCTCGGATTGGTTTTCGATCAAGGCTTTGAAGTGTCAGAACCAGGTGAACACTTCATCGTTCTTATTCAAGAAGTAGATCCAGGTCTTGCGAGAATAATCATCTGTAAAGGTGAGATAATATAAGTATCCTCCCAGAGAGCTTACGGGCATCATACCAGATATATCGAAGTGGATCGATTGCAATATATCTGTGGTCTTGCTATTACTTGAGGGGAATGGTCACCTTGTAAGTTTTCCTTCAGCACATTCTGGACATACACCTTCATGCTCTACTTTGAACTTGGGCATACCTGTCACCATTTGTCTCACATCGGTTAGGGCCTTATAATGGAGATGGGCAAGCCTCCGGTGCCATAGTTCAAATTGTAGAGATGTGTTGCAAGACATGGATCCCAATGGACTTCCTCCAACTTGATACAAAGTGTCAACCCTAAACCCAAGAGAAAGCATTTTTAAAATTTCTTTTCCAAATATGTACCTTTCCATCGATGAATGTTGCCTTGAATCCTTTGTCCTTCATAGCTGAAATGGACACCAGGTTCTTCTTGAGATCAGGTACATATAATGCTTCTTGCAAATGAATAGTGTTACCTTGATTCAATTGAAGGGTAACATTCCCTACTCCCTTCACGGGATAGGTGGTGTCGTGTCCAAGGATGATCTCCAAGTTTGTCTCCTTTTCTAACAGATTAAAGAGGGCTTCCTTGTATCTGGTGAAGTGCCTTGAGGCACCATTATCAATCAACCAATTTCCTAGAGTGTCTAGAGGTGAGGCAGTGGAGAGGGCCGATATAAGATAGTACTCTTTTTGCTTATTGTTAATAACATTTGATTCTTCATACCTGGAGTTCCTTGATTTCTTGGAGGGTCAACCATTTCCTTGATGTCCCGCATTCCTTTTTCCTTTGCCATTAGACTTTCCATTCCTTTGATTGTTGTTGTTGAAGTTGCCCCTGGAATGATTGTGATGATCGTCATGCGATGTGTCCCTTTTATTTGGACTCTCCCTTGCATAGTGGCCAAACTTATTGCAAACAAAGCACCTGCCCTTCCTTCCTCCCTTAGATTCAGGCTTTCCATGGAAATGACCTTTAGACCCTGCATTATTTCTCCTTTTGACATGAGCAGAGAATGCAGTGGGGTTGCTTCTATTAGAAGGCATTTCTTGCTCCACCATTCTTGTTTCTTCTTGAATGCATCTCGACATCAATTCTTCAAAACTTGGAATTCGATCATTGTTGAGGACAGTGGTTCTAAATACATACCACTCAGGTGGGAGTCCTGCAAGGGTGGTGAGAGTAAGTTCCCTCTTAGGAATGACTTCTTGTTAAATTTTGGTATGTTCTATGTATGCTTAAGAGCAATTTACTTCAAATTCCTTATTAGCCCAATATCAATTTCTAGATTAGCAATCACATCGGCATGATAGTAAAATGCAGATAGAACATAAACATAAATAATAAAAGACAAGCCAAGACAAGAGGACCCAAGATGTGGCACCAGCAAGGGACAAACCCCAATGTGGGGAAACCCTTGATCAATTCTTCTTATATTCTTCAATAGTTCAGGAGAGAGAGAGATAATACAAATATACAAATTTGGGATTTTATGACAACAATAGAAAGTACATCATTATGACAAGCCGGTCATTAAGAGTGTTGTAGCATATCCTGATGCAACATTCCTCTGATTGCTAGCTGCTCTAACAATTCTGGTTAGGGCACAATATGCAGCCCTAAACTCCCTTGACTGTGATGAATTACTGATCTGATAAGGACACCTGAAGTTAACTTAAACTTCCGTCATAATCTCTAAACAGTCCTAAGAGAGCAACTCTAAGAAACCCTTGCTATGGTGCTATGGCCTGTGGCCTAGCACATAGCAACACTGTAGTAAATGTCCTCATGACAGTTACACAAATGTCATTAATGCATTATTACGTGACTGCAAGAACTCGACTTAATTCTAGCGCCCAATCTGCATATGATATGAGCCCTTCGTAGATCTGCTCTAAGTCTGAGGGCAGACTTCTTCAACACACAACCTCACCCTATGACTAACTTCTAGCCTTGCTAACAACCCTTTAATTCAAGCCTTAAGGCTAGCTTATTTTCCACGCTGTCACCTACAACACAAAGATTTCCACGCTGTGCATCTAGTCTTCTTCACGCTGTCAACATGCTTCAATTCGTTGCGTTAGGATCTCTCCTTGGCTGTGAATTAGATGTTTCCCTGCATATTAGGCCTTTCTTAACTAGGGCCTCCTTTAGATAGTAGGTTAAGGGCTTCTTTATATTGCGTATTGGTGCTTCCCTTGACAGCTAATAGGTCTCCTTTTAAACTGCGGCCAGACCTCCTCACAAGGCTGCTGCTAGGGCTTCATGACTGTGGCTAGGCTTCATTTATTGTGGCTAGGGCTTCATGATTGCGGCTAGGCTTCCTCTAAACAACGTATAGGAGCCTCCTTCAATTGCGGATATAGGACTGCATCTAGACAACGTATAGGAGTCTCCTTCAACTGCGGATATGGGGTTGCATTGGACCTTCCTTGATTGCGGCTAGAACTCCTTTAGGACAACGTATAGGGCTTCTATAGGGCTTCTCTTTAGGACTGCGATTAGGGCTCTTTCCTTTAGACCTCTCTTTCCACCAAAACCCAAACGAGTGGAGAGAGATCACAAGAGATGAGTGTGTGTAAAATGACTTGAAGACTCTTCTATTTATAATGCAACGTTGAGGTTGAGCCGGGGTAATTTGCTTGCTGGCCGACCTTGACAAATTGTCAAATAATATAAATAAATTCATATCTCCATAAATACATGTCAGAATCAGATGACCTTTAGATCAATCCTACACCTCTCAGAGAGAGGAATCCAAGAAAAATATAAGTTGCCATAAATAAGATGACCTACTTGGAGTTTGGCCCTAGTTGCCAATTTTGACACTTCTCCAATCGAGAGTAGATCATTTTGATCTCAGTAATCCTCAAGAAATAGGACTGAATATCCTTGTCCTTGCCCTTCTTAATATCCTTCAACTTATTCTTGAGAAATAGAATTTGATTAGCATTATTAACCTTGAACATGCCGACCAACCTGAGGTAAATCTCCTTGGAGGTCTTCAATTCGGAGATGTAGGCCATCAGATGCTTGTCAATGGAATCCATGATAACCTTCTTTACTTTGACTTCAACGCTATTCTACTTGGTCTTCGCAGTAGTCGGGGCATTTGAAGGAGGTTCAAGGATTTTACTCTGCACGTAGTTCATCACTTATTTTTCTTCCAAGGTCAAATCAAGAGACATCTTCCATCCATGATAGTCAGATTTATAATGGAGCTTGTCTTTAGCCAAGAAGTAGGATGAGGAACCCGTCTAACTATCTTTGGTGATTGCTCTTTCACTCTTGCTTGGGCTTTGTCTTCACCTCAGCTCTGGTACCATGTTAATTTTAGGCAACAATGGTATGTTTTATGCTTTAGAGCAATTTTACTTCAATTTCTTTATTAGCTTAGTATCAATATTCAGATTAGCGATTACATCAACATGATAGTAAAATGTAGATAGAACATAAACATAAACAATAGAAGACAAGCCAAGACAAGAGGACACAAGATGTGGCTCTAGACAGGGACAAACCCCAATGTGGGGAAACCCTTGATCAAATCTTTTTTTAGTCTTCAATAGTTCAGGAGAGAGAGATAGTACAATTTACAAATCTGATAATTTATAACAACAACAAAAGAGCCATAATAAAAAAAGTCAACGTTGGTCAACAAGGTAGATTTGACCCTCAACAAATCAGTCAACTTCAGTCAACTTCGGCCTCCAAACAACAAGATAAAACAACTCTCAAAATAGTGAAATTCAACCCAGTCAAAGTTTGGTCAAACAGCCCACCTACGGTCAGCCCTAGCTGCACCCAACGTTGGTGAACAGTTAACGTTTAGCCTCGATTTTTGTGCCCAGAAATGTGTCTACCTAAACAGAGATAGCCCTCACAAAAATGCAGTCAGAGGAGGTCAATGCATGGTCAACAGTAAAACAACAATTTGGAAATCTGTTCAAGCCTAGTCAACGTCTATCCTTCCTTTCCTTCGCACGTGTGGAGAGAGTTGCTGCCTAGAAATACGTACCCAATCAATGAGGAGAGAGAGAGAGACGGATGTGTGAAGATGAGTGTGTCCAAATAAGGCTAAGTCACCTTCTATTATATGCAACGCCGAGGATGAATAGACGTGACTGTTGGGCTTCTGAGCCTGCATGAGTTTGTTGGCCAACCTTGACAATTTGTCCATAACATAAATAAATTTATATCTTCATTTGTACATGTCAGAATTGGATGATCTTTAGATCAATCCTACACCTCTCAGAGAGAGGAATCCAAGAAAAATATCAGCTGTCATAAATAAGATGATCCATGTGGAGTTTGGCCCTAGTTGCCAATTTTAATAGGTTTGCGGGTGGATTGATCAAAGCAACCAGACCATCCCGAGAGGGAGCTTCGAATTGTGCAGGGTCTTGTATTCATCACACACAGGATTGGAAGGCCGGAGATGCCACTCCTAAGCAGGTTTGAAAATTACCAAGGAAGTTAAGTTCATAATGGGGGCAATTTGTGTTCAAGACCAAATCCACTCCCTTGATTTTAGAAGGCTATATCGAATTAAGAAGGTGTCAATTTCACGCTCCAACAAGGATGAGGTAAGTGAAGCCATAGGTATAATCCAACAACCACTTATTAAAAAATCTAAGAACTTTTTATTTTCTGCAATTAGTACATGGTAAATTAGCTTGCTGATTTTTAATTGTTTATTTATTTAGCAAGCATTGCCTTCGAGAAAATTGGCAAATTGCTAAATCTAACTAAGGATAGGTACTTTTCAGTGTATTTTACACTTGCATCAAGTTGATCTATCTTGCAAGTCTGAAAATTACTTGTCTGTAATAAATTAAATCTGCAATAAGGGAGAGGTTTCAGCCATTCAAGTGAGTTATCCTATCACCTAATCTCTTTCATTTACTTTACTATACTTAAATTCAACATTTCTTGTGTTTAGAGTAAATTTTAGATAATTTCCAGCCATATTTATAATATATATCTAAATTTGGAAGTTTTTGGGTGAATTTATTAAAAGGGTTTCATGCAAAATTTTGGAAAGTAATTTCTAGTTTGTTGGAATTCAGTTTTCAGGCTTGAGGGTCACTTGGAGAACGCACTGAGGGAGACCAGTTAGTTCAAAGAGAATTTGAACCAGTGGTCTGGTGAGCAGTTAGGAGGCAACAAGTACGGAACAGAGAGACGGGATCAACCACTAGAGATCAGCGCTGAGGCAGGAGAGGCAGATGCAGGGCATTTCAGGCAGATGCAGAGGCAGCAGGAGACTGTGCAATCATTAATTGGCCCTGCGTGGGTGATGCAGAGAGGCCCAGGGCTGACACAGTCAAGCAGGGGCTGACGCAGAGGGTCTGAGAGCCACGCAGAGGTCAACTGGGTTGACGTTGGGTTTGGGAGAAGTGCTGGAGAAATTTTTCTCTATGTGGGTAAGCCAATTTGGCAACCTGTTGTATTGAAGACTTGCTGAGTAATAAAAACCTCTCTTGCTGCACTGGTTTTCCCACACTGGGTTTTTTCGGGGACTGTTGTCCAAAATAACTGTGTCAATGTGTTGATTCTTATGCATATGTTTGTTTTTGTATTACGGTGTGATATCTGTAGCAGTATTTATTTTAGTGTTTATTGAAGTAATTTCGTAAATAACTTATTGTGGAATAAGTCGAAAAAATAAATCAGTTGCTGCAGCGATAGAATTTTCACATGGTATTAGAGGGGGTAATTAGAGACAGGAAGGGAAAATTAGTTATGGGTCGAGACCACGATGCAGAGGCATCCACGTCAGGGGAATCACACAGATTTTCAAAAGATTGCACAAGAGAAAGAGATTTCAATTTCTCTATGTTAGCTTCCAGGTTGGAAGAAGAAGTGGCATGTATGACTAGTGCTGCATCATCAAAAGTATGGTATATAAACAATGGAGCCTCGTGGCATATGACGGGAATCAGGGAGTGTTTCTCAAAATATCGTGAAGAGAAGATGAACTTTCAGATCACCATGGGGAACAAGGCAAAGTGTAGTCCAGTAGGGAAGGGTACCATAGTCTTTCAGACAGAATCGGGAGAACGGTTCCATGCTACAAATGTGCTGCATGTACCATGATTGGGGATGAACTTACTTTCCGTGTCACAACTACAAGGCAAGGGCTATGACGTCTACTTCATCAAGGAGAAGGTATACGTCAAACACCCACTTTGGAAAAAGAAAGTGCAGATCGGGATCAAAAGTAATCGGTTGTATAGATTACAACTAGAATCACCAATGGCACTAATAGGCAGTCACAGAGACGAGGACTTGAACGAACTATGGCACAAAAGAATGGGTCACTTGCACCATGGAGCTCTGAGAATTCTCAGGAGCACTGTAACAAGAGTTTCGGATCTGAGTACGGAACGGGATGATGTATGCAGGGGTGTGCTCTAGGAAAGTATGCCAAAGCAACATTTCCTAGGAGCAAACACAGGGCCAAGAGTGTACTAGGATTGATACACTTAGATATCTGCGGACCTATGTTCGTTAAATCTCTTAGTGGTGCCGAGTATTTCCTTACCTTCATTGATGACCACTTAAGGAAAACTTGGATTTATTTTTTGAAAACCAAGGATGAGGTGTTCTGTTGATTCAAGGAGTTCAAGGCTCTGGTGGAGAATCTGACTGGGAAGAAAATAAAAGTTTTGTGCTTAGATAATGGTAGAGAATGTGTTGGTAAGGACTTCACTGATTTTTGCACTAAGGAGGGCATCAGAAGAGAGTGGACAACTCCCTACAATCCGGAGTAGAATGGGGTAGCAGAAAGAAAGAATAGGACTATTGTAGAAGCAACTAGGGCCATGATGTATGATCAGGATATGCCAAAATTCCTGTGGGCGAAAGCATGCAACACAACAGTCTATGTTCAGAACAGGACTCCTTATCGGGCATTGGGCAAGATCACTTCAGAGAAAGTCTTCACGGGGAAGACACCTGAAGTCAGTCATTTCAGGATATTGGGAGTTTAGCATATTGCCGCATACCCGAGGAAAAGAGGAAGAAGTTGGATGAGACTGCGGAAAAGGGATATCTGGTGGGATATAGCGAGAATGCTAAGGCATATAGAATCTATCTTCCAGGGAGCAAGAAGGTAGTAGTACAATGAGAT
Organism: Pinus taeda; assembly: GCA_000404065.3. Taxonomy (NCBI): domain Eukaryota; kingdom Viridiplantae; phylum Streptophyta; class Pinopsida; order Pinales; family Pinaceae; genus Pinus; species Pinus taeda. The sequence goes on from APFE030959494.1 coordinate 14,021, forward strand.
GTAAAGTTCATGGAGGACAGGGCTTTCAGAAGATCTCGCGAGATGCCTTTCGAGGAGCAGTCGAAAGAGGAGCCGTTGGTTAAGCCTCTTCAACCAACAAAAGTAAAGAATTCTTCCTCAAAACAGGAAGATTCTCAGGATGAGGAGGAGCAAACAGAAGCACCTGCTGGCAGAGGAAGAACTAGCAGGGAACTTCGTCAGATTCTGCGAGATGCAGAAGACTTCATCGGTGGGCCAAGAAACAATAAGAGGGAGCAAAAACAACTAGAAAGATATCAGGCATTAGTAGCTCAGGATGGAGAGCTTGCCAGTTTCAAAGAAGTAGTTCAACATCAGGTTTGGCTAGATGTGATGGTAGAGGAATTCAACTCCATAATGTTAAACAATGTCTAGGAGGTGGTGCCAAGGTCTCAAGACAGATCAGTGGTAGGTTCAAGATGGATCTACAAGATCAAATACGCTGCAGATGGTAGTGTTGAGAAATACAAGGCTAGGTTTGTGGCTAAGAGGTATGCTCAAAAAGAAGGGATTTACTATGAGGAGACCTTCACCTCGGTAGCCAGGTATACATCCCATTAGGACCGTGATATCTCTTGCAGCCCAGATGGTCCATCCAATGTTTTAAAACTCTGACTCCGACTCCAACTCGGCCGAGGGTTGACTCCGACTCCGACTCGGCCGAGGGTTGACTCCGACTCCGACTTGACTCGGTATCGACTCGGCCGGCTCGATTTCAATGACCCGGTCGTTGTAAAAAATACATTAAATATTAATTTTTTATAAAAATACATAATTTCAAATATTTTCATTCATGTTTCCAAACACACAGCGTTAGAATATAGATAGAAGACAACATATGATCAAAGTAGGCTCATGAATATATCCATTATATCAAAATGGCACCCAATGCATTGTCCAATACATACACGATGATGATATAGAGATCAAAACAAAAACACATAACCAAGGAGGCTAGAAATGGCCTCTACAATAAAAGTCTGTGACCGGTACTACTGGCTATTGTTAGAGTTGCCAACATCATTTGGCTCAGTGTTACTTGGGAGCAGGAGCGAAAGCGGGGAGTGAGAGCGACATTTTCAGAAGCTCCCGGTTTGGGAGCGAATCCCGAAGGAGTTCGACAACCAATGTCACTAACATCAAGGTACATAGAGGGATTGGTGCTCTTGATTAAATACGAGTTCCATACCCTAATACATGACAAAATTCAATGGAAACATTGGAATCCCCCAATCCTAAAATCTTGAAAAACTGATAAGTCTGCTGGATTTTGAATGAAATCTAAAATTCCACTTTCTCCATATGAAATCCAATGAGGCTGGAACCACTCTCAAACATCCCGAGTCATTTCATGGTAGTGTTAAAAATTTAAGTAAAATGATGAAAATGAAGATTAAGGAGAATGTCACTTTTACTTCAAGAATCTAACATTACCATGAATAGCATATCAATACTAGGGATCAGAGTCAAACAGGGAAATCCATGAGTCAAACAGGGAAACCTAGGGAGTCCTCAAAAATAAAAAAAAGAGACGTTTTTTTGGGTTCACTGGTTGCTGTACGTAACCCGGTCGGGTTGATATGGACTCAGCCGGCTAGGTCTAAAAACACTGGATCCATCAGATGGATGTCAAACGACATTTCTGAACGGGGTAATAGAAGAGGAGCTATACATTGAACAACTAGAGGGCTTTGAAATTCTTGAGAAGAAGTCTTATGTATGCAGATTGAAGAAAGCATGGGCTGAAGCAAGCACCGAGAGCATGGTATGGTCGAATAGATGGCTACTTGCAGAGGATGGGATTTGTCAAGAGTGACGCGGATCCAAATCTCTACTATCTGGTTGTAGAGAATGAACTGCGAATCTTAGTATTGTATGTGGATGATCTCTTTTTGACAGGATCATCTAGACTAATTGGGGATTGCAAGAAGAATCTAGCCACAGAATTCGATATGAAGGATTTGGGACAAATGCACTACTTCCTAGGGTTGGAAGTTTGGCAGCAGAAGGGAGAAATATTCCTTGGGCAAGGAAGTTATGCTATAGAAATCTTGAAAAGATTCGGGATGGAGGACTGTAGACCTATGGCTATGCCAATGATCACCAACTAGAAGAAGATTGATGTTTCAGAAGACAAGGAAGTCGATCCCACCCTATATCATAGGGTCTCTGATGTATCTTGTCAACATTTGCTACGCTGTAAACACCCTTAGTCAGTTCACGATGGAACTAGAGAGGGCACAATGGGCATCAACCAAACATGTTCTCAGGTATTTACAGGGAACAATTGATTATGGGCTCTTGTACACTAAAGGTAAGGATATCAGTTTGAGTGGATTTACTGATGTAGATTGGGCAAGAAGTTCAGTGGATTGGAAAAGCACCTCTGGTTACTGTTTCAACATTTGGATCAAGAATGGCCTCTTGGTGCAGTAGGAAACAGAAGGTTGTGGCTCTGAGCTCCTCTGAGGCAAAATATATGGCAACAAGCACAGCTTCGTGTGAGGCCATATGGCTTAGAAAACTACGGTGAACCTATTCAAAAAGAATATGGAGGCGACCAGGATCATGTGCGACAATCAGAGTTGAATCAACCTATTTGAGAATCCAGTGTTTCATGATAGGTCGGAACATATTGATATCCGGTGTCACTTTGTCAGAGACTGTGTCCAACAAGGAGCTGTATAGTTGAGCTACACTCCTACAGGGGAACAGGTGGCGGACATCTTCACCAAGGCCCTTGGAAGGACAAAGTTTGACTACTTCAGGGAAAATATGGGGATGGTGAAGAACCCGTTTCACAAGTAGAAACGGGAGTGATAACAGCACATATGCAGAGGGAGTTGCAGTGGGGATGCGGTGTTGGGAGAAAGGACCAGCAACACCACAGATGCAGAGGGAGTTGTCGTACATATGCAACAGTGGCAGTGGCGAAGCCATGGGCAGCAGTACAGGATGCAGTAGTGCAAAGGATGATGGGCAACAAGACTAGCATTAGCACAGGGACCGATGCCGTATGATCAGGGTGATGCTCAGTGAGGAGTATTGCTAGAGCATAGTCCTCACTAAGAGGGAGTGTTGATTTGAGGTAGCATCAGATGTGTTCTAGCCACGAAAATTGGTGGAGAGGCTAAGGCACATGAGATATCCAATACCGAGAAAGGGTTTGGGCAGATTCTAAATAGTTTGGGAGATATTAAAATAATTAATATTTTTAATGAAGTCCCTAAGTCTAAACTCAGGGAAAATAAAATACTAATATTAATTAATATAAAACTGTGTTATAATGGCCCAAAAGTCATGGATCAAGCCAGATCTAATCTTAGCCATTGATTAGGGACTTAATCTTGGTAGTGGATTTGTCAATGAGAAAAGGATAAGAGGAGGCTCGAGGGTCACTTGGAGAACACACTGAGGGAGACCAGCCAATTCAATTTCTGGAGCGGGGTTAGCTGAGAAATTGAATTAGTGGTCTGGTGAGCAGTCAGGAGGCAACAAGTACAGAACAGAGAGACGAGATCAACCACTAGAGATCAACGCTGAGGCAAGAGAGGCAGACGTAGGGAATTCCAGGTAGACGCAGAGCCATCAGGAGACTGCGCAGTCATTAACTTCGCCTGCATGGGTGACACAGAGAGGTCCAAGGCTGACGCAGTCAAGCAGGGGCTGACACTGAGGGTCTGAGAGCCACACAGAGGTCAATCGGGTTGATGCTGGGATTGGGAGAAGTGTTGGAGAATTTTTTCAATTTGTGGGTAAGCCAGTTTGGCACCCTGTTGTACTAAAGAATTGTTGAATAATGAAAACCTCCCTTGCTATTTTTTCGGGGACTGTTTTCCAAAATAATTGTGTCAATATGTTGATTCTTGTGCATATTTTTGTCTCTATATTACGATGTGATATCTGCAACAATATTTATTTTACTGTTTATTGAAGTAATTTCATAAATAACTTATTGTGGAATAAGTTGAAAAAATAAATCAGCTGCTGCAGTGATAGAATTTTCACATAATTTCTGAGTCTTGTTGGAAAATTAGGATCCTTGTCATTAATATCACCCTCTAAGCATTATATCCAGAGGTATCTTTGTCATTACCTCTAGATTTGTATAGGGATCTTTGTCGTTAATATCACTCTCTAAGCATTAACATAAGATAGAAAAAACATAGCATGTCAAGTCAAGATTTTGTTTGAGTGATGAGTATATTTTAGTAGGGTCATGATAGATGAGTTCGACAACCAATGTCCCTAACATCAAGGTACATAGAGGGATTGGTGCTCTTGATTAAATACGAGTTCCATACCCTAGTACATGACAAAATCCAATGGAGCAATTCCCCCAATCCTGAAATCCTGAAAAAATGATTACTCTGCTGGATTTTGAATGAGATCTAAAATTCTACTTTCTCCATATGAAATCCAACAAGGTCGAAACCACTCTCAAACATCCTGAGTCATCACATGGTAATGTTAAAAATTGAAGTAAAATGATGAAAATGAAGATTAAGGAGAATGCCACTTTTATTTTAAGAATTTGACATTACCATGAATCACATATCAATACTAGGGCCATATGCTTGATCATTAGGCTGCCCCACTAAAAAATTATTGTTTCTTTGAAAGAAAATTGCGTTTGGATTGTTTTTGCAAAAAAGGCTAGGGAGCAAATTTCGGGAACACACTTTCGGGGTCACTCCTGCAGGGAGCATGCTCCAGGAGTTCCGGGGGGGGGAGCTGCTCCCCCACAACCTTGATCAAGATTGACCCTCATACCTTTCCACCCCTAGACTTGCAATCTGGAAGTGCATTAGGTACTTGTAGGGTGGTTATTATGGGATAGTTAGATTATTGTCTTTGCATTTTTTGTAGGCTTTACAATCTGCTACATAGGACAACAAATTATTTTGACTTGTAACTCTCTAACCGATACCTCAAATTGAAAAATAATTGCATATTTGGTTAGATTATTATCTGTAGACCAAATTCCATATGTCACACACCATAGATTTACTGTTTTGGTCCTACTAAAATTACCGTTTAGTTTTCCGCTGCACAGTCATATCTTTTATAGTAAGCAGTTTCGAAAGATTAACACCTCCACATGAAGTGGCCCCATATAAGGCACTAATCTTGTTTGGGATCATTTGGGGTTATCTTAGTGACTCCTCCCTTCGTCATGGAGGTTGTTGGGCCTAAACAACAGGGGGCTTGTAACAAGGTGACAATTGCCCCCCACCCTATGTGTGCTTATCCAACAAGTTGCTAGGACCTTAGCAACCTTGCTAATTAGAGTGGTAACAAGTCCAAACTTTATATTTTGCAATATCCTAAACCATCTAGAATCTAGATTCCTCTCCTCTTGTCTAACCTTTGCTTCTACTTCGATTCTTTAGGGATATTAGTCAACATTGTCCAATTTTGATCAAACTGCCTAATCCAAGCCTTAGAATATGGTAGAAAAAGCTTACCATGCTTGATCAATGATTTTGACTTGAGTGAAGGGTACATTTTTGCTAAGGCCATGATAAAGGAGTTCAACAATCGACAACAACAACACAGGGGTACATATAGGGTTTGGTGCTCTTGATTAAATGCCAATCACATACCCTCATACGTGATATAATCTAATGAAATGGCACGATTTCATTGATCTTCAAATCTTGAGAATTGTTAAGTTTGCAGAATTTTGAATGGGATATGAAATTCTGTTTTTTCCATATGAAGTCTGATGAAGTTGGAACCACTCTCAAACATCATGAGTCATTTCATGGTAATGTTAAAAATTTAAGCAAAAGGATGAAAATCACTTTTACTTTAATTCTTAAACGTTACCATTATGGAGCATATGGAAAGTGTTTAGGGGCATTAGGGAAGCACCTTAGGATGTCTGGGAATCATGGTTCGTCACATAGTGGTTTGAAAATTCCAAAAAAAAAGCCCTTGGGAATCGTGCAAGTATTTTATGGAATCGTAGTTTGGGCCTATGAAACCTTGCCAGAACCATGGTTCAGGCCTGTGGAACAATGATCTGGAACCGTCACGGTTCTGAAAGTCAAGGAAGCGTGATTGGATCTACGGTTCAACAACAATTCTACATGAGATGCGAATTTGGCTTCTGAACCAAAGGGGCGGGGGTGGTTCCTACAACACTGGGCTAAACCAGCGACCTTGACTGGTTCTGAGGGGTTTGTATGTGGAACTTGCCATTCAAACACAAAATGACCAATTACATGCACAACTGGCTAGTTCCATAACTGAACCATCTGGTTTTGTATGGAACTTGTCTTTCTAGTTTGAACTAGCTGATTTTGTACAATTTAATATAGTCATGCTTGGACCCACTAAATTCACCCAAAATCTAGGAAGGATTTGAAGTCTAAAAGTCTAAACCTAATTCTAAACCAATGTTATTAGACTTGGAATTGACAAAAACTTTGCAAGGCAAAAGAGCAAAGAGTTTGAATCAGATTGAAAAAAATAAATCGACAAGTACAAAAGAATAAAAAATACACATTTTGATTACAATTTTTTTTTATTGATATTCGATAAAGCCATGTCCATTCAATGCACAATATCAATAGATTTTTAAAATTGAATAGGTTTCTGATATATAATATGAATTCAATTCAAGAACTAGAAGCATTTGCTTATAAAAGTTAACTAAATAATAAAATACTAAATTTCAAATAGGTAGGAAAAACCGAAGAAGTTAAGAAGTAGTTTCCTCCATGTCTTTGGCTCCTTGATCCTCAAGGTTTTCCAAGTCCTCCTTGTGAAAACGAGGATACTCCTTCAATTGAAGCTTACTGGATGCAGTATCTAGCTTTGCCTGTTCTAAATTCAAGTCGACAACTAAACGGTCCAAACTTATCATCATCATGAAACATTGAGATGCAAGTTAAACTTTAAAGTTTCAACTTCAAATTAATCCTTCCAAATCAAATAACAAGCCTTTAGATAAATTGAGCTTAGTCTCATTTTTCTTAGTGTCTTACCTTGCAATTGATTATTGCAACGCTGAGGATTGCAATGGACAAATACAAGTTCATTTAAGCACTTTTATGTTTATCAGTTATGCTTCGTGGAATGTATTTTCACAAATATGCTCCAATTGTGCTCGCAACCTAAAGTACTGTAGATCTGATTTAAGATTCGAATGGAAAATCTCTTAAGATTTGACATATCACTGTTGATGTTTTGCCGTTAAAGACATAGCCACTGGTAGTGTTTCAAGAGTCAAGATTAAAGACTATCAGGTCGAACTTTATCGACGAGTGCAAAATTTAAGGCAAAAAGGTATGACCGTAAAGGAATACACAGAGGAGTTTTATCGTGTAAACTTGCGGGCTGGTTATACTGATGATACTCCAGAGAAGACAGCGAGATACGTGAATGGATTGAGGCTGGAAATACTGGATGAGATCAGTATTCTCTCTCCACGAAATATAGAAGAAGCCTTTCAGAGTGCCGTAAAGGTTGAAGAAAAAATTAACAGGAAACAGAATAATAGGAGAGGACGAGGAAATGGCAGAGGACGAGGACAGTCCTACGACAGAGGGAGAACTGCCACTAACAGCGAAGAAGGCAACAACTCCAGAACTTCAGGGACAGTAGAGAAGGGAGATAGCACTAGAGGAGGTCAGCCATATCAGTGGGGAAGAGGAAATGGTCGCGGAAGAGGGACTAATGTCCAGTGCTACAGGTGCCATAAGTGGGGGCACAGATCCTTCGAATGCCCGGAAGCCGAGCATGCTAACCAGAGGGGAGCATTTGTTGCGCAGCCTGAGGAAGTTGAAGCACAGCCCCAGGAGGTAGAAAATTTGGCAGAAATAGAAGAGGCTTTAGTTTTAAACAAAGTGTTATTGAAGCCAGGCAAGGAGATGGCTGAACAGACCCAACGAAAGGCATTGTTCCAAACAGTTTGCAAATCACATGGGAAGTGTTGTAAATTAATCATAGACAGTGGAAGTACAAATAACTTAGTTGCCACCGAGATGGTGGAAAAGCTGGGATTGAAGCGACTTAAGCATCCCACACCTTACAAGGTGTCGTGGCTACAGAAAGGCCACCAACTATTAGTTGATGAACAATGCAAGGTTGAATTTCATATTGGCAAATACCAGGACAAGGTTGTCTGCGATATTATGCCAATGGACGTATGCCATATACTGCTAGGGAGACTGTGGCAGTATGATCAGAAGGTGACAAACGATGGGAAGACAAATTGTTACAAATTTGTGAAAGATGGAGTCAAACATACGCTTGTACCCATCCAAGAGGAGGATGCAGCAAAATCAAGTGGAACAAAAACATTGTTAATAGGAGGAAAAAAGTTTGTTAAGTAGATTAAGGAAAACGAGGTGAATTATGCGATTGTAAGAAGGACAAGAACAGTGCTGCTAAACACATAAAAGTCAGAATTTCCTACAGAGATTCAGGAGCCGTTGGAAGAATTTAAGGACATTGTAGTCGACGATTTACCAGATAAGTTGCCTCCCAAGAGAAGCATTAGCCATCATATCAATTTCATACCTAGAGCAAGCCTACCGAACAAGGCAACATATAGAATGAGCTCGAAAGATAATGAAGAGATTCGTAAACAGGTGCAAGAGTTTCTAGATAAGGGACTGGTCAGAGAAAGTCTGAGCCCTTGTGCGGTACCAACAGTACTCGCACCCAAGAAGGGTGGAGAATGGCGGATGTGTACAGATTCACGAGCTATCAATAAAATCACTATTCAGTACAGATTTCCCCTACCCATAATGGATGACATGATGGATTGTCTTAGCGGGGCAGCTTACTTCACGAAGATTGATCTGAAGAGTGGATATCATCAGATCAGGATTAGAGAAGGAAATGAGTGGAAGACAACTTTCAAGACTAATGAAGGGTTGTACGAATGGCTAGTCATGCCATTTGAATTAAGCAAAGCTCCTAGTACTTTTATGAGATTGATGAATGAGATGTTAAAAGAATTTATTGGCAAGTTTGTGATAGTTTATCTTGACGATATTTTGATTTTTAGTAGAACGAAAGGAGAACACCTTCAACATGTTCGAAGGGTATTAGAGAAGTTACAGCAGAACAAACTAATGATAAACTTAAAGAAATGTACTTTCCTGCAGAAGGAACTGGCCTATTTGGGGTTTGTAATTGCGGAAAATGAATTGAAGATGGACCCAGAAAAGATTGCGGCAATCATAAATTGTCCATCACTAACGAGATTATTTGAGGTACGTAATTTTCATGAACTGGCAAGTTTTTATCGGAAATCTATTAGGAACTTCAGTGAAATCTGCGCGCCGATGCTAGACACCATCAAAAAGGCCAGTCAGCCTTTTTGTTGGACCAAAGCAGCGGAGGACAGCTTTCAGCTTTTGAAGCGGAAGATTACAGAGAGGCTAATCTTGAGGCTGCCCGACTTTAACAAACTTTTTCAGGTTCGATGTGACGCAAGTGGGACAACTATTGGTGCTGTGCTCAATCGGGAAGATAGACCGGTGGCATTCTTTAGCGAGAAATTAAATGAAAGCAGGCATAAATACTCCTCGTATGACAAGGAATTTTATGCCGTGGTCCAAGCTTTAAAGCATTGGAGACACTACCTGCTGGGCAATGAATTTGTATTATTTTCTGATAATTCAGCGTTACAATATGTAATGCAGCAGCACAAATTAAACCATAAGCACGCCAAATGGGTAGAATACTTGCAGAGTTTCACTTTCATGCTAAAACACATTAGTGGGCAAGCCAATAAAGTGGCAGATGCCTTGAGTAGAAGAGTTTTGCTCTTACAGGAAAGCAGAACACAGGTGATGGGATTCGAACATCTGAAGGATTTGTACCAGACCGACACAGACTTCAAAGAAGCTTTTGAAGCTTGCCAAAATCCCGTGTTGAGGAATACAAGTCCATGGTTGGACTACAATTTGCAGGAAGGAATATTGTTCAGAGGTGGACAATTATGTATCTTGGACTATTCGATGAGAGAAAATATCGTACGGGAGAAACATAGTGGTGGTCTAGCCGGTCATTTTGGCATAGACAAAATTTTGGAGTAGCTCGGACACTTTTATTACTGGCCCAGAATGCGCAGGGATGTACAACGATATGTGAACAGGTGTAAAGTCTTCCAACTGGTGAAAGGACATAATCAGAATACCGGAATTTACACGCCACTACCTGTTCTGAGCAGGCCATGGGACTCAGTCAGCATTGATTTTGTCTTGGGACTGCCTAGGACGCAGCGGGGGTGTGACTCGGTGATGGTGGTGTTAGATAAATTTTCAAAAATGGATCATTTTATTCCTTGCCGGAAAACTAGTGATGCCACGTACGTAGCTCACCTGTTTTTCATGGAGGTTGTTAGATTACATGGCCTACCCAATTTTATCGTTTCTGACAGGGATTTAAAATTCACATGACACTTTTGGCGCACCGTGTGGAAAAAGTTGGGCACGCAATTGAATTTCAACTCTGCTTATCATCCGCAGACTGATGGACAAACGGAAGTGGTGAACAGGAGTTTGGGAAATTTATTACAGAGTTTGATTGGGGAAAATTCACGGTTATGGGATCGTGCTCTCGCCCAGGCGGAATTTGCTTATAATGATTTGCCCAATCACAGCACGGGACATAGCCCATTTCAAATCTTGTACGTCATGCATCCTCGAGGAATACATGAATTGCGAGATTTAGGAAAATTAGAACGGAAAAGCGCAAATGGAGAAGATTTTGCCGAAGCAATGAGCGAACTACATGAACAGGTAAAATTAAAATTGCAGGACGACATACAGAAATACAAGCAACAAGCAGATTCAAGGCGAAGAGAAGTACAATTTAATGTTGGAGATGAGGTCCTCGCGCACTTGCGCAAGGAACGATTTCCTAAGGGCGCATATAATAAATTAAAATTTAAAAAAATTGGTCCATGCAGGATCTTGCGTAAATTTTCAGCCAACGCCTACGAAATTCAGCTACCACCTGATATAGGCATATCACCTATTTTCAATGTGGTGGATCTGTTCCCATATACTCCCCAAGTAGAGGAAGACAGTGTGGTACGGCCAGAACGGGACACCCAGGTTGGAGACAGTTCTTGGATAAGGCATATGCCTTCGGCTCAATCCCATGAGATTGAAGGGATTCTCAGTACCCAGGTAGCCAAGAAGACACGTAGGAAGGAATATCTACGATATCTCGTCAAGTGGAGAGACCGTCCAATGGAGGACAGCTCACGGCTCAACGCGGCGCAGATACGGAAGGCTGGCTATTCAGTGGAGGAGCTCATGGAACGGAGCCATGATTTTCTTTTACCCCCGGAGCCTGATGCATGAGCATCTAGCTGACAGGGCAAAGACAAAAGTGAGGGGGATATGGTTTCTGAAGAGGACAGAGAAATTAATTCATTGGGTGGAAAACATACTTGTTTTTATTTATTTATTACTTTTCTTTTATTAAGTTACCTAAATATCACTGTAATAAGTTGTAATTAGGAGCAGTAATAATTAGTTAGAGTCATTGTTTCCAAATAGTTAATTTATTGTTGTAAAAGCATGAAAAGAAAATGTACTAGACAACCATGCAAAGTTGCGTATGAGGAATAACTGATGTAACCAATTGAACAAACTAACAGCAGTTAGGACGGTTTGTAAACAGTGCTATTAAAAAGTGAGAAAAAGCACAATAGAGGGGTTCGGACTGAAGAAAAAATATAGAAAGGAAAAATACAATTTTCTGTGCACATACATCCCTACAACATCCTAACCAATTGTGTAATACTTTGTATTAAATTACTGTGTAAAGATTGTTAATGCATTGTTACAGATCTTAAATAAAAAAGGGGAAATAATCAAATTTAGAGGAGAAGTAACGGCGCCCAGCTGCAGGCGACTCAAACAAAATAACCAGATACACAACAAAGAAATCATTTATGTAATTACATATATACGAAGTCAAAATTTGCAATTCCAGTGGAGCAAACAACCACTGTAATACTAGGTATGCGAACTTACAAACATAATCAAATTCAATTCCAGAGTTGAGCTCATATACAGTCATCAAAATTATTGTTCATTTACATTATGTGCAAAGCATAAGAACGAACCCAGTTCACGGACATGGGAACCGTAACAATTACAAATGAAAACCAAACCCCATAAGTCCCCAAACTCATTCCTACGACCCAACGACGGTGTTACACGACTAAAGAACCAAACACGGGCAGCGGCTCGACGCCAACAACAACATCAACCCACACGCCGAAGACTAAGGACAAGAAAACCACAAATGAACAGAACGACACTACTCGGGTTTCATTCGGGATAGCTGAGTGTCCAAGCGTCGAAACCCTTGGGTGGCTCTACTTGCAAGAGAAACCACCAGACAAGATTAATTACAATGGAAACGGAATGCAGGGGAACTAGAGAATTGAAAGAACAAATACTATATAGAGAATTTGTTTACCTGATAGACAAGCCATGACCGCAACCATACCTTCAAATTGTCTTCCTGCTCACGAGGAGCCAAAGACGTTAGGTCCAGGTAGAAAAACGAGTATAAATATCCAGCATAGAAATGGAACTTACCAGGTAAGTTGGCGGAGGAACCAACGAAGAACGCCACCATAATTTTGCCGAGATTGTGTATGAATCGAACCAGTGCTGAAGAACAAGACCAAGAACCATATGACCATCAACCAACACACAGAGGCAACAAATCGTGAAAACACAGGCGACAAATCGAGTAAAGGATGCATATAGGCAGAGACCCATTAAAGGCAACACCAAACACACTGTAACAATCGACATACAAGTAGAATAGTTGAAGAAAAACAAATCTTACCAGGGTTTCAACAATTTACCAGGCAAACGGAATACTCCCAAGTCAAAATCCCGAACCATTGAAGCCGTGAAGACCGCCGAGAGCATGCAGCTCGAAGAAATCAGAGCAACAAAACCCCGAACAAACCAAAGGAACCCACATTGAAGCCGTGAAGGCTACCAGGAGCTCATAGCTCAGAGAACTAAGCGGACAAGCCTCAAACCAAAACAGAAGCATGACAGTGAAATTGCAAGGGGTCGCTGAGAGCTCACAGAGCAAATGACCGGGAGAAACAACAATAACCAAATGAGCGCGAGGGTGGTGAAATCCTATACCAAGGTGGGGTTTTAGAATTCCGAGGAGAGACAGATGTCCACCAAATACATAACCAGCGTACCATTACCGTAAACCCATTCAATTAAACGCAGATTGAAAATCAAATTGTCATAAATCCGAAATCTTGTGATTAATAATATTAACTGTCAATACACCATCAAGTGGAGCGCATCGACGACGGGACCACGTGGGCTGGCCCCATCAATATGAGTTCCAGAAGTTTCCACATAAACCTCTTAGGATGCTAACCCTACAGGTGGGTTATCACCTTTTGTTGCCATGGTCGGGAATAATTCTCGGTTGGGAACTTAAGTTGTTTTTGCAGAAGGAATCACAGGTACGTTGGGAGTCTCAAATGGACGATACAAATGTCGGGGCAATAAATACACATAAGAATATGATTCAAAGAGTGGATTAGGAGGAAAAAGCAAGAAATCTGAAATAGGTTGAGGACTAGCTAGAGGAGAGTCCTAAGATGAGCCTACCGACTCTGGCGATGGTTGAGAAGCAAGGGGTTGGATACTTAGGAAAAGACAAATTTCAACACCTTGGTTTTCAAGGGATCCAAGCTCATTAGTATTGTAACCTACAACTCCTGGTGACTTAGGTGCATTAGCATCTCCATTGATATTCGGGGTCTCATTTGGAACTCTTGGTGGTTCTGCGACGATGTCTTTCAAGGAAATAAATTAGAAAAGCATGTTGGTGAATTCTTTGGGCTTAAATCCAATTTTCTAATTAACCATTAATGTTTGAGGACAAAAGGAGGTTTTCGTTTCATAGTTGAGCCATAGGGATCTTATGCGCAGTGTGCCAAATAGTATGCCGATGAGCCATCGGGCTTTGGGTTGTTTGATTTCGAGGTGGTGGTACAGAAGTGACCTATAGAAA